>PITA01010617.1:0-70866 GCA_004023965.1 Spilogale gracilis
AATAGTACTCTCCAGTGGTTGATTACTAACAACTTTGATTATTTCTATCTGTATTTCTTGATTTTTCTATAATGAACAGAAAACACCTCTTTTATTTTTTCTTGTCTGATTCCAGAGAGAAAGAGAGTTCACTTACAGGAAATACATGTAATAAAATAGTGAATGATACGCTAAAAATTTAAATATCAGGCCAAAGTAGACATATAAATCAATGGAATAGAATGAAGAAATCAGAAATAGACTCACACATGTTTAGTCACTTGATTTTCAAGAAAGGTTAAAAAATAATTAAGGATATTAAGGAGAAAGGATAGTCTTTTTTGCAATAGTGTGGAACAACTGGATATTTGAGGGGAAAAAATGAACTTCTATCACTACCTCACACCATACACAAAAATTAACGTGAAATGAATCATAGATGTAAGTGTTTCTGGGTAAAAGAAAAAAAAAAAAACACAGGATAACATTTCTGTCACCTTGGGTTAGGCAAATATTCCTTAGATAAAACACAAAATGTCTGAACATGAAAGAAAGTGATATATTGATCTTCATCAAAATTACAATCTTTTGGTCTTCTAGAGAATGGAAAGGCAAGCCACAGTATGGGAGAAAAACAATTCATTTATCTGACAAAATATAAATCCAGAATACCTATACTATATAAAGAACATATTACAGACACCTGGGTGACTCAGGGTGTTAAGCCTCTTCCTTCCGCTCAGGTCATGATCTCAGAGTCCTGGGATCAAGCCCCACATTGGCTCTCTTCTCAGTGGGAGTCCGGTTCTTTTTCTGTGCTCTCTCTGGCCATCTCTCACAAATAAATAAAATCTTAAAAAAAAAACAAAAAAACAAAAAATAACTCCTATTACTGAATAAAAAGAAAACAAACAACCCAATAAAGAAAATCAGCTAAAGATTTAAAAAGATATTCAACAGATAAACCAGATATACATATAACCAAAGTGTACATGAAAAGATGCTTTATATCATCAGTCATCAAGAAAAACAAATTAAATATAATGAGCTGCCACCTGACTGGCTCAGTAGGAAGAGCATGCAACTCCTGATCTCATGGTCCTGAGTTTAAGTCATCAACTCTCAAGATGCAATCAGGTTACCTCTTGTAACTTTGTAGGTACTTTTTATCGATATACTCTTCTCTAAATGGGCAAATCATGATTATTCTTAATTATTGTCTCCAGTTAGCTACTATCAATTTCTTTAATGACTTTTTTTCTTTTATTATCTTGCATTTTGCAACTCCCCTTTCCCAGATGAGCAAACTGAGACTATTCATCTAAGCAAATGGCATTGACCCAATCCCTGTCTTCCAGTCTAGGGACTGAACAGGAACGTTATGAACATTTTCTCACTTCATCCTAACAACTATAACTTTCAACGGTAACGTTCCTATTTTATAGGTGAGAAAATGAAAGAAAATCATCAAATCTCATAGAGGTACTTGGCTCTGTTTATTTACACGACTCTGTCTTGTTCCAGATGGACTTGCACTCAGATGGGAGCCTCATCTGTCTGGTTCCAAAGTTCAAGCTCTTTCCCCAGCAGCCGACTGACGCAGGGTGTCTGAGGGCGGGCAATGTACCAACCAGCCACGCAGAGACCAAGTCCAAAACATAGAGGAGGCAGGCTGTTATTGTTATTTCTGAACTACCTCCCCTTCCCCTCTGGCCAGAGCCAGCACTAGATGAGGCATCCTGGTGGATAGAAAGACATATTCCACTTATTTTATTTATTCAGCCTCTATGACCTGCGAGGTCCCGCTCTCGGCCCTAGAGATGAAGCTGTGAGCACGCTAGACAAAAACTTCTGCCTCTGCTGGGCTTGCAGTCAAATGGGGAAGTGAGTGAACCCACCACATGAATGATTCTCATACTAGACAGAAAAAAATGCCTTGGAAAAACAGAAGGACTTGGTAAGCTTAGATCAAAGAAGAAAGATGGAACCTCAGGGTGGAGACAGGGAGCCAGAGAAACCTTTCTGGATGAGGGGACTTTTGAGTCTAGGTTCAGCGATGCCCATCCATCAGATGGAGCTGATAATAGGCTCTACTATACAGGATTGTTGTGAGGATTGAATAAGGTCATGGGCGTGAGGTGCTTAGTGGGGTGACTGGCACATAGGAAGTCCTAAATAAGTCTTACTACCTTCTCGATTCCTTCTTCTAATATATATTATCTATGGTCTTAGTTCAGCTGCCATAACAAAAATACCTCAGACTGAATGGTTTCGACAGCAGAAATTTCTTTCTCATGCTTCTGGAGTCTGGGAAGTCCATGATCAAAGTACCAGTCAATTTGGTTCCTGATGAGAGCCTTGTCCGGGTTATGTCCTCATAGGACGGGGAGCAAGCTCTCTCCTGTCTCTTCTTATTAGGGTGCTAATCCCATCATGGGGGTGAGGGGCACGCTCATGAACTAATTACCTCCCAAGTTCCTTTCTCCAAATACCATCATGCTGGAGATTAGGGTTTCAACATATGAATTGGAGGGGTGCACGAACATTCAGTCCACAGCATCTCTTTTGTACTGCACAACAAAATCTCCTCTAAAGACCTCCCATGGCCCATAGGACAGAGCCCCAAATTCTAACAAGCCCAGGAAAACCATGACAGATCTGCCCTAGGCTTCCTTCTTAGCCCTGCCCTTCCTCAAGTCCTCCCTGCTCCCTCTGTCCCCACCAGGCTGCCTTCCTCCTGCTCCTCCAGATCCAACTCCTAGCTGCTTCCTCTGCCAGAAATCTTGGCGCCACACTCCTCTCTCCTCTCCCCTCCTTGGGCAGCCCTTCCCTACCGGCAAAGTCCGGGGTATTTCCTCAGGCACTGCCACGACTGTGGGAGGCCCATGGCTGTACTCTCTCACACTCCCTGCTCTTTTTATTTTCCCTGCAGACTCATCACAAGTACTTGTGTGGTATTTGTCTTTTCCACTGGACTTAAAGGCCGTGAGGGCCAGGACTGTCAGGACTGTGTCTGTCTCATTCACAGGCACGGCCAGCATCTGGTAGTGTCTGGGACAAACTCAGCACTTGATAACGCTGGCATGGCTCCTCTTTGAAGTGTGAGCTCGGATACGCAGAAATGGGACAGAATTGCAGGCTCCCCACCATGCAACCCCCCCGACCCCGCTGCTCCCCCAGGAACCAGCAGTGGTCAGAGGTGATTCAGACATGAGAGGTAAGAATCTCTGCTGCCATCACCAGCTGAGCTGGGCTTCTCTCAGGGGCAGGACAGACTTGGAGAAGACGGGGCACTCAGACAGGGTACTTAGCCTTCTCCCCACAGTTTTGGGAAGTGACTGGCCCAAGGTCTCTAGCTACGGGAGTGGGGATGGGAGTGAACATGTATCCTGGCCCTTTCACGCTGTAGCTGTTGCCTCCAACCTCAGGAAGAGAAGGTCAAGACAGGAAGTGGTGGCACTGACACAGGGTGGTGACAAACCATGACAAGGATCTGAAGGTTCAGGCTTGTGAGACCTCAAGCAAGTCATCTCCCCTCTCTGCTCTGTAGGCAGAACCAGCAAGCCAACTCAAAGGTGGAAATTTGCATGCTGGAGGTTTATCGGGGATCAAAAGCAGAGGGCAGGGCGCAGCTGGCCAGGGCACAGGTCGGGCTGGGACAGAGTGTCAGCGTTGGCCTCATAAAGGGAGTCCCAGAGCTGGGACAATCCTTTAGAGTGGTTTCAAATGGAGGCATGCGGCCTCTCCCTCTCCCATCCACTGGTCACGGAAGGCCGACCAGGTTGCCTGGCAGGCCCGAAACGTCATCAAGGTAGCTCCCTGCAGTCCAGGGTGGTTCCCAAAGAGGGACCCCACTGAGATCCTGCAGCAATGGGGTGGGGATGCAGGATGGAATGAGGGCCACAGTCCAGACTGCACACCGCAGCAGCCATTAGGAGGAATGTTGATTAGCAGTTTTCTAACTGCTGCAGGGAGCCCTCGGCTTCCAAGGAGATATGCAGGTGAGAAACTGCTCTTCTTGGCCATGTTTTGGTTTCTGCGAGGGTCCAACATATTTCCTTGGAAGAAAAAGTTCTGTTGCTGGTTTATAAATGCTCCTCTAACACCTCGTATTCCTCCTTTGAAGTGCTGATCACAATTAGAATTTCAATAGTTAGTTGTGTACTAATCCAATCTGTCTCTTCCCCGGGACAGTAAATTCCCAAAGGGCAGGAACCATGCCTGTCTTGTTCGCTGCTCTCTGTCCAGCACATTCACATAGTAGGGGCACAAGATCTGTTCAATGAAAGGATGCCCCCGGCATTGGAACACTGGAAAAGTTGCTCAAGCTGCAAATTTCTCAGCTCTGCCTCAACACTGGTCCTTTAGGAGGTTCCAAGGCACAAAAAGTTGAAGAACCACTTCATTCCACTTGTCCCAGGGCTCTGGTGAACATTGGGAACAGCTGGAGGGACTCACCCAGCTCCTGCCTCTACCACTATCAACAGCCCTCAATCCCAAAAGGGCTTCAAAAGCCAGAGACTCAAGCCACAGGCAACCTTGAACATATTCCAATCTGGGCAGGTGTGCCCGGGTCTTGGATTGCAAGATGCAGAAGCCTAAAACAGATTCATTAGACCCAACTTGGAACCCAGAGTTTTCAATTCCACATGCAAATTAATTTGAACATACGGAAAATAAAAAATGCAGATTGACGGTCTAGGGAGTTTGAGGACAAAAGCAAGGATCTGGAATCACTGTCAAGGGTTCAAATCCTAGGTTGGGTGATGTTGAGAAGATATCTAAATACTGAATGGTCCCCTAGTCCTAGGTGCCAGCACCTGAACTGTGCTAGGTGTTTTTCATTATTTGATCCACACAACCCTCCTGTCCCCATAGGTATCGAGAACTGAACTAATTTGCTTATGGTTGAGACAGACATTAAATATCAAAGCTGGAATTTGAACCTGGGTGTAAATATTCAACTGGTGTTCTGTAGACTCTCACTTGGAGGTTCCTTTTCCACCTCTGTTCCCACAATGGGAACCCCACTTCTTCCTTACAGGGTTGTGAAGATTGAGATATTAAATTTGAAAATATTTAGCAAGAGTGCCTGGGTTGCTCAGTCAGTTAAGGGTCTGCCTTTGGTTCAGGTCATGATCCCTGGGTCCTGGGATCAACTCCTATATTGGGCTCCTTGCTCAGTGGGGAGTCTGCTTCCCTCTCTGTGCCTCAGAGCCCCCCGCCCCCACTCATGTGTGTGCACGCACATATGCTCTAATAAAATCTTTACAAAAATTTTTTAAAAAATGAAAACATTTGGCAAAAGTCATTCAGTAATGTGACCTGGAGAAGAACTAAAGATGTGTAACCTTTGTTTTTGTTTTTGTTTTTTTCTTTTTAAGATTTTATTTATTTATTTGACAGAGAGAAACACAGTGAGAAAGGGAACACAGCAAGGGGAGTGAGAAAGGGAGAAGCAGGCTTCCCGCGAGCAGGCAGCCCAATGTGGGGCTCGATCCCAGGACTTTGGGATCATGACCTGAGCCGAAGGCAGTCGCCCAATCAACTGAGCCACCCAGGTGCCCCATACCTTTGTTTTTATGACAGAGGAAATTTGAGGTGCAGTGAAATTAGTGAAATTAATCAACCCCCCCCCCGCCCCCCGCCCACACACAATCCAGGGATGGTAAGTCACTAGGTCAGGACCAGAATCCAAGTTCTCTATTCCAGTCTGGTTTGTTCTCTCACACCCTCTCAAATGACTTTAGAAGGAAGAACAAGTAGAACGAAAACCACAAAAAATGAGGACGGTAAAGGGAAAGGGAATGGAGTTAATCAGGGGAGGCTTCCTGGAGGAGACCCAGTTTTCATTTTATGACAGCAGTGTTTAGAGGAAGTGGGTGGCCAACAGAAGAAGTCTTGGTTCTTAGTCATAATGTGGTTTCCCTGATATGCTTACTAGAGTTCCTAGCGCCCAGAGAAGCTAAGAAGCTTGACCAAGATCACACAGCTACTAAATGGTACTGGGACAACGTGGTGGTCACATCTAACCCTTTACAGTTGGTTCTCTCCTTGGTGCTGGAGAAGTGATGAGAAGCAAGGAAGCATTATGTGGTTGGGCAGGAGACACATGCGGTTTCCAGAGATTCTCAAAAGCCTCCCTCTGCAACTGGGGGAGCCCCATAGTGGGAAAAGCAGCAAGGTGAAATGCTGAGGCTCGGGGTCAGGCAGACCCTGGCTGGAATCCTGGCTCCACCAATGACCACCTATGTGACCACAGCAACATCACTTTATACCCCAGGGTCTAAATTCTCTTGCACATTCAGAAATATGGCCTTCAAATACCCAGCCCAATGCCCGCCTAGTGAGAAAAATAACATGGTCATTATTCTTCCGCAAGGCTGGGCCAGCCACAGATGAGTGGCAGGGCTGGCCTCCCGAGGGACAGAAGGGACTTCTAATGCCAACCACTCCCCACCCTGCAGTCACTGACACAAGTGCCCAGCAGGGTAGGGGCAACAGGGCAGGTCTGTGACGCAGCCACATCTCCCTGCTAAGAGATGAACCATGACCCTTGCAAATGGAAAAACAGTCTGTTAACAAGAAGTACAAAACAAAACCTTGGTGAACTTTTATTTTTCGTCATACAGAACTGGTAGCCAAGCCAAAGATTTCTGCACTTGAACCTAGATCCCCTTCCCCACCCACCCCGGGGGGACATTTACAGAGTCATCATGTCCCTTCTAGACTCCAAACCCCAATGCCGCGACCTCTTCCCTCCTGCCCAGCTTCATTGCAGGGAGGGCTCTGAGGCCCGCACAGGGTGCCAGTCGCTTCCCCATGCCTGCATGGGTGTGAAATGTGGCACGCTGACCAGGCTCCTCTCCTGCCCCTCTCCAGAGAGGAGGGTCAGAAGCAGCAGCAGCATGACCCCTGCCTTTCTTCAGTCACATCCCCACTGGGCAGAGAGGAGACACTGTCAGAAGAAGGGCAAGGGACATCATCATTCACAGCTTATTTGCTACAGAAAGTGCCTGGGATTGGTCCTTGGCTGCTTCTGCCTCCAAGCAATCCACCTAAAATCAAAGAGGGGATGGAAGTGGGGATGGGGAGTTGGGTGGGGGGCTGTCCCAGGAAGGTGGCAGGAACAGACTGCCTGTAAGGCCAGGCTATCCCTAGAGGCCTCTGAGATTCTGCAAGATTTGCAGTTCGCTGTTGGCGGAGCAGCCCAGAGTAGACTCAGACGTCGCAGAAAATCTCCGCCCCCAGTCTGCAACTATCTAACTGGAGATCGGAGAGGCTTGGCAATGTAGCCATGGTCACCTGGCCAGTCTGGGGAGGCCCGAGAGTCTCTGGTCCGAGCCCCCGCCTCTGAAGCCACCCAAAAAGGCTCTTGGTAGGAAAAGTCTGCGGCAGTGCTGTGGGAGACAGGAGAGTGGGGTGCCGGCCTCTGCGGGGCTGGCGCGGTTCTGGGGATTTCTCCCTGTCCTCCTCTCAGGCATTGACTGTGGCTATTGAGGTGAGGCCCTGAAGAACCTCCCCCAGAAAGAGCCAAAAATACAGAGCACTGGTACCACTCCCTCCTCTTCAGAAGGCAGAGGGACCCACAGACACCCCGAACTCTCTAGAGATAATCTGCTTTTCTGAGGTGCTTGGTCTCTCTTCTGGGGCCTCCCCCCACCAGGCAAAGTAGAAATGGATAAGAGGGTGAAGGGGAGGTCAAAGGAGCTAAACCAGGATTAGGGCCACCAAGGAAAAGGGGCCTTCAGGCTGCCTGTCAGAACAGGCTCTGGGGGAGTGGAATACACAGTCCCGCTGTGACACTGACTTTCACATTGATGGGTGAAGGGCAGGGGGTAGGTAACCAAGATCTGGGAACGAGGGAGGAGGAAGAAAGGCAAAGCTGCTTGGAGTGTCAGTCCCTGGAGGTGCTTGTCCCTCTCCTTTGTGGCCCAGCCAGGGACTTCCCAGCCCAGGAAGGCCACAGCTCTGGTGATGCCTGCAGCCCAGCCTGCTGGGAACATGAATCTGAGCTCAGCTCATTTCTCTTCGTATGCCCTCTGCCTCTGGGATCAGGGTCAGGAAGGAGGGCATGGTCCCTGGGAATCTGCTAGTCCCCTTCCAGCTCCCAGGGGCAGAACTGAGATCCCAGAGTCAGTGCAACGATCCTGTCCATTCCAGGGAGAGAAAGGGAGGGTATGGCTCAGGGGCTGCACGTCACACACAAGCCCATCTCCAGAGTGGGGCGGGAGGGCCTGGGACAGAAAGGGATCGGGTCTATCTCCAGACAGAGAAGTCCTTGCAGGGAGGAGGATGCCTCCAGGGGCAGGTGCTCCGGGCCTGGATATGCTGCTCGAAGTCAGGTCATGTAGCGGGTGATGGCGCGGAGGGCGTAGAGCAGGGCGGCCTGCATGCGGGCCTCCAGGAGCAGCAAGTTCACGTGGACCTGGGGCACAGACAAGGACTTGTGGGCGACTGATGTCACTCCTGGTCATCCCCGTCCTTCCCAGACCGCCACGTGCCTGGACCACTCGCCTCTCCTTCTCTCCCATACAGACACCCCGACTGTTCCTAATGCTCCAAGCACTTTGGTGCAATGGCAGCTGAGGAATTCCCAGCCCATTCATCCCTAACCTGACTCACCTTTATCTCACAAAACAAAAAACAAGAGCTGGCCCTGGGCACTCCTGTTCTTATCTCACCCTTGCAGCAACCCCGAAATGCAGGCAGTGTTCGCTCACATGGTAAAGATAACAAGTTCTGAGGGTAAGTGGACTGGCCCAAGGTCACCATGCTACTGAATGAGAGTGTTTGGATTTGAACCCAGGTCCTCCCGGCTGCCGCTGAGGACCCCGTGAGGCACGGTCCCATTTTACAGGTGAGTAAATGGAGTCGGAAATCGCACAGTGGAGGAGGACTTGAACCCAGGATGGCACATTTAGGTGTTCCAAGTGGCAGAAGGCGCAGTCTGGGATACCACATCGGGTCCTGGCCCCCCTTCCCACCACGCGCTGTACCTTCTCTGAGTGGCGGAAGTGCCTCCAGAAAAGGTTGTACATTCTTCGTGTGGTCTTCTCGGGATAGCAGGCCACCGTCTTGATATAGACCTTCAGGTTCCGTTCCAGGAGCTGGTTCACCTCCCCATAGTCATAGTCATCATATCTGGATGGAAAGGCCCGACAGCATCACTCTCCAAGTGACTCCTCTCCCCTACCCCCACCCTAGAGAAGGAGGAACAGAGTGTGGCAAGAAAAAGCAGAAAGTAGGAAGCAAGAAGGAGCTCAGTTCCTCTTAGAAAAACAGCTGATGTCATACATCGCAAGCCACTACTCTGGCCGGGGACCACTCGAAAGAATGCAGAGAATGAGCTGCCATATGGAGTATGAGCCATGTGCTCTATAGACACTCCTGGAATCCTCAGATGCACTAGATATGCTGTATACACAACTGTTACACAGAATCCACTGCTTTCATCAGCCCCATTTTATAGCTGAAAGGGAGATTCAGAGAAGTGAAGTCACTTGTCCTAGGAATGGAATTCAAACCCAGCTCTGCCCAGCTCCAAGGTCATATCCACTATAGGAAAGGCCACGGTGAGAGACAGTACAAATCATTTCCCTAAAGAAGGAAGCGCGAAAGGGAAAAAGAAGTAGTACTTATTTCACGGATGGGCAAACTAAGACCTAGAGAAAGCAATTAACTTGCTCAAAGTCAAAGAGCAAGTTGGTGACAAGCCTAGAAGCCACTTTGTCATGCTCCAGTCCAGTAAGCCAATGAGCCATCACAGATCAGTGTGGATGGGGAAGACTGCTTGAAAACTGGAGGACAGATTCAATAAACAAAGGCAGAGGAACGAAGACCATGTTGGAGAAAGGGAGGGGGGGGGGAGAGCCCGGACCCGGGAGCTGGGCCCTGGGCCACACTCTAAGATGCCTGTCCCTCCCCCACCTCCCCAGCACTGGAAAACTATCAATGACAGGCAAGAGGATGCTCAGTGCTGGTGCCTGGGTGGCTCAGTTGTTAAGTGTCTGCCTTCAGCTCAGGTCATGATCCCAGAGTCCTGGGATTGAGCCCCGCATCAGGCTCCCTGCTCAGCGGGAAGCCTGCTTCTCCCTCTCCTGCTCTCCATGCTTGTGTTCCCTCTCTTGCTCTCTCTCTCTCTCTCTGTCAAATAAATACATAAATCTTTAAAAAGGGGGGGTATGCTTGGGTGGCTCAGTCAGTTAAGCATCTGCCTTCAGCTCAGGTCATGATCCCAGGATCCTGGGATTGAGTCCCATGTCAGGATCCTTGCTCAGCAGGGTGCCTGCTTCTGCTTCTGCCTCTGCCTGCTGTTCTCCCTGCTTATGCTTGCTGTCTTAATCTTTCTCTCTCTCTCTCACAAATAAATAAATAAAATCTTAAAAAAAAAAAAAGAGGATGCTCAATGAAGCACAACTGAATACATTCAGTGCAACAGAATTTACAGCTAGTAATACATAAACACACATCTTTCTACAGGGAACATGGGCCTTTTTAAAAGTTTGGGACTTAAGGGGCGACTGGGTGGCTCAGTTGGTTAAGCGACTGCTTTTGGCTCAGGTCATGATCCTGGAGACCCAGGATGGAGCCCCACCTCGGGCTTCCCGCTCAGCAGGAGGCCTGCTTCTCCCTCTCTCAGTCCCTCTGCTTGTGTTCCCTCTCTAGCTGTGTTTCTCTCTAAGAAATAAATAAAAATCTTAAAAAAAAAAAAAAGTTTGGGACTTAAAAATAAAATAAAAAAATAAAAATTTGGGGCTTTTTTTTTTTAATTTTTTTTTTTTTAACACCCATTTAGAGTCACTGGTACACATATTTTTTTTTATTTTATTTTTTATTTTTTTAAAGATTTTATTTATTTATTTGACAGAGAGAAACACAGCTAGAGAGGGAACACAAGCAGAGGGAGTGAGAGAGGGAGAAGCAGGCTTCCCAGCGGAGCAGGGAGCCCGATGTGGGCCTCGATCCTGGGTCTCCAGGATCATGACCTGGGCTGAAGGCAGTCGCCCAACCAACTGAGCCACCCAGGCGCCCCTGGGGCTTTTTTTTGATGCTTGGATTAAACCATTAAATGAGAAAAGCCAGATCACGTGTTCATTAAAATATGTGCACATTTGATTAAATGAGTAAAATAAGTGAAATGAAGAGGAAGAAAATTTTGTGTCTATAAAAGTGTGTCTTTTTTTGGTTATCTGTGTGTGGAAAAAAGACAGGAGAGAAATACCTGACAATCATAAGAGCGGGCAGGATCACGAATGCTCTTTATTTTCTTCTTTTTGTTATTTCTCTTCTAGAGTTACTATAAATATAGTTGTTTCTGTTTAGAAACATCGAACACACATTTTCAAAAATGTAATAACCATTACACAAAAGCAACTACATTAAGAAGAAGGAAAGCAACCGAGAAAGAACGTCACAGGATGTGGATGTGGTTGTGAGGTAGCTGAATTTGGGGAAAGGCTTTTTGTTGTTGTTCCTTAATTCTTTGAATTTCCTACTATGTTGTCAGAGTGAGATTTCTTCAAATAAAAAAAAAAAAGAAATTGGTCTAGGGGTGCCTGGGTGGCTCAGTCGGTTTGGTTAAGTGTCCGACTCTTGATCTCAGCTCAGGTCTTGATCTCAGGGTTGTGGGTTCAAGCCCTGCACTGGGCTCCACACTAGGCATGGAGCCTACTTAAACAAACAAACAAACAAACAAATAAATAGATAAAATGGGGAGTCAGTGCCGAGGTGGCTCAGTCAATTAAGCCTCTGACTCTTGATTTCTGCTCATGTCATTATCGCAGGATTGTGGGATTGAGCCCCAGGTGGGGCTCACACTGAGCATGGAGTCTGCTTGAAGTTCTCTTTCTGCCCTTCCCTGCCCTCTAAAAAACAAATTTAAAATTAAAAAAAAAAATTAGTCTGTGTATATTCTTGACAAGTAATTTCAAACCTAGGGCTCATCTACAAGGACTTAGTGTGAGGCTAGCCAGTGAACATGGTGTTTTTAATAGTGAAAAACCATGAACTATCTGTAATTGGTAGGTGGTTGAATTAGGCTACATCTATAATGGAACACCATGCAATGGTTAAGAAGCATAAAGAAGGGGAACTTGGATGGCTCAGTTGGTTAAGCACCTGCCTTTGGCTCAGGTCATGATTCCGGGGTCCTGGGATTGAATAACACATCATGGTCCCTGCTCAGCAGGGAACCTGCTTCTTTCTCTGCCCCTGTCCCTCCCCTGCTTGTTTTCTCTCTCTTGTTCACTCTCTCTCTAAGATAAACAAATAAAATCTTTTTTAAAAAAAGCATAAAAAATCTATTCATACTGACAAGGAAGGCAGTTCACATTAGGTGAAAAAAATCAAGTTGTAGAATACATCAAGCATGATCCCATCAATTTAAAAAAATCTACTTAAAAAAATCAGGAAATACTTAGGTAACAAGATGAAAATGTAATTAATCACACGCTCTCCAGAAACAACCATTATTAATTAACATTTTAGGGTGTAGCCTTCCACATATTTTCCATGCGTACATACATTTTTAGCAAAAAAAGGGGGAAACAAAAGGAAGATTCTGGTTGATAACCAGCTTTCTCTTTTCTCAATATATTTTGAAAAATTTCCCAGAGCTATATAACGAGACCATTATTATAATTTGTAATAGCTGTCTACTTTTTCGCTGAGTGGATATAACATCATTTAAAGTCTCCTAGCGATGGGCATTTATGTTGTCCTTATTTATTGTAAGAGAAGAACTCCTACTTGGAATGGAAATACACCCTCCCTTTCTCTCTCTCTCTGTCTCTCGGTATCTCCACAGTCATCTCTAGGGGGTGGGATTAAAGAGTTTCATTTACAAGGTTCAAATAGTCCGCACATTTATTATCATTTATAATTGGCAACAAAATAAATCTGCTTTGAAGAACAGTATAGGCAGGAGGAAGGGAAAAGGAAAAAAACCAAATAGCAAAGGCAGCAGCTCTGAGTGGAGCCTGAGGACTTGTGCACACATGCGCTGAATGAGGGGGTTCTAAGCTCACCTGATGCCAAAGACACAGTGGATATAATTCCAGATGGCCCGGCGGAGCATGGACGTGTCCACCCCGCTGTGCATGGCGATGGTGTTGTAGGTAAGGCTGTAGGCTGCCTGGAACTTCTCATCCAACAGCTGCCCACCCTCAGGGTAAAGCCGCTGGATCAACGAATAGCCATGGTCTTCCCAGGTGTAATCCTGAGAAACATGGAAAGGGGTCAGGGAGTACAATCTTGGGGACCCAAGGCTGGCCACAGGGACCCCATCCTCTGAGGCATAACTTTGCTGTCCATAATGTCGCTTTCCCGCCCCACAAATCCAACCTGCTGCTTGGTCTGGGCCTAAGAAGCCACGGAGAAAGCACCTTGGTGATGACCTTCTTCCTGGGATCAGGACCCCGAGCTTAGGGCACAGATGGGTCCTGTCAGGATCTAGGGTCTCCCATTTCCCTCAGGGAATCTTGAGGGAGAAGGTGCCCGACTCTGTAACCACTCCAACCATCCACCCCCTGCTTGTTTGTAAACCCAGAGCAATGCCAAGAAGATCCTGGAGAGCCTACTTGGGCACGGAAGGTAGGGGGCGCCTCAGCTCCTCGCCGGGTGAAGTCCTCATATCCAAAAGTGGGGTCCTCCACAAAGCACAGCATGTCTGGGTGTGGACAGGGCTCCAGGATGTCAGCTAAGGATGTCAGAGAGAGGCCGCAGTGAGGCCCAGGCATGGAGCACAAGGCACCTACTCCTGACTAATCAGAGGGTGGCTGGAGGGAGATGAGGCAGGCCCACGGACCTGGGGGTTCATAGCAGCAACCTCGGAAACAAAGACATTTGTGGAGCCACTTACTTTGTGCTAAAGAGCTTTGCTTCCATCATCCTCTTTGCCCCATGAATCAATCCTTCACATGGGAGGACACAGAGGCCTTGAGACAGGAAGTAACTTATCCAGGGTCTCATTGCCAGAAGGGCTGACAGGTCACGATTCAAACCCAGGTCTGACCCTAAAGCCCACCTCTTAGAAGAAGTGGTTGAGACATGCTGCCTTCAAAATACTACAGGTTCCATGCATGGAGCTGCCAACCCCCCAGCAGAGATGGTGTAAGAAGGGGGAAGCCCCTGCACCCAGGAAGCCTGAGATCCTGTACCTGAGGGAGTCACCAGAAGGCTCTCTGACTTCTCCAGCTCAAAGCGACTCTCCATCTCCTCCTGGGATGCTCCCTCATCCCGTAACAGGCTCTCCTGCAGCTGCCTCATGCGTTCCATCAAAGCTTCCACGTCCCGGGCAGCCTCAAAGCCCTGGAGGAGGGACCCAGCGGCGACCGTTCACTCCTCAGCCCCAAGAAACTCCACACATCCTCCCCACAAGCTAGGTGTTCCTGAGTGATCCCAAAGGCCTACTTCCTCCTGAGGCAGCCACCGTGCTGGGCAGCTCACGTGGGCAGTGTTTTCCAAGCAAAGTTTAAGAAGCTACCGAACTGGCATGTCTTCTCTGAGCATTGACCTCCCTCACAGGAAAGGGATTGTTAAAGTATCTGTAAATTTACAATGAAACAAACAAGGCCGACTTATAGAATAAGGGCAAACTTTGTATCTGTAAAGGACTAATACCCAGGAGACATTAAGCCCAGGGCTGAGGGGCCCACCCCACATGGTTCTTCCATTTAATCCTCATGACCACTGTGAAGTAGGGGTCTTTAGCCTCATTTCACAGAAGAGGAAACAGAACCTCAAAGCCAACTAACTTTTTTGAGGCCTCTCAGTGTGAGATAGAGAGGCAATGGCTTCCATCCAAGGACCAGAGGCCATGCTAATTTCCTCTCCCCACAAGACCCAGGCCCATGACTTACCCCAGAGCTGTTCATTGGGTCCCTGCTGGGGGGGCTGCTCTGCTCGCTGGGGGGTGAAGGTGCCTGGGGGGCAGGGCTGCCCTCGGAGTCCCCCTCAGGGAGGATGCCACAGCCAAACACGAAGGAAGCCAATGAGTGGCAGTGGGTCAGCAGGACCAGGGCCTGGATGAGCTCAGCCAGAGACCAGCTGTGCTCGCCCGTCTTCAGCAAGGCCTGGAGAGGAGAGAAGAGCAGACTTGCTCAGTGCCTGGCCCCGGGGCTGACTCCCTGACATGCCCCATGTGAGAGCGCCCCTGTGCCTCTCTGCTCACGGCACCTGGATGTGCTCCTTGGTGATGAGCCACGGCCGGTGTGCCAGCAACTTGTTGATCTCACTGAGCTTGCGTAGCTTCTCGGGGACCCGATGGAGACCAAGCAGCCACTCAGGGTCACCGCCAGTCTGCAGAAACTCGGCCATGTGGGAACCCACCAGGTAGGAACACTGATGGCGGGCGGCAGCCTGTGGAGGGGGTGGACAGAGCCTTGTTCAGGGTGGATACCCCACGGACAGAGAAATTGCAGCCCTCACTGGTGCCATGCAGGCGGGACACTTAGGTCCTGACCCCAGCTGCACTAGTTTGCTGTTCTCCCGGCGGCAGGTCACCTGACTCATGCCTCAGTTTTCTGATTCTGACTAAAAATGCCTCTCTTTGGGGTGTCCAGGTGGCTCTGTTGATTAAGTGTCCAACTCTTGATATCTGCTCAGGTCTTATCTATCTCAGGGTTGTGAGTTCAAGCCCCGTATTGGGCTCCATCCTGGGTTTGGAGCCTACTTAATAGATAGTTAGGACTTTCCTCTGCTCTAGGCGGCCTCTCCTCCCGGCCTCTGAAATGAATTCAGGAAGCACCCACAAAGAGGTCTAAAGACAAACCCCCCCAACCATGTGGCCAACCCTACAAGGGCTGGGCTCAGCTGGGCTCACCATGATGGCGATGTAGTGGCGCCAGGAGCTGGCCAGGGGCCCGTCCGTGTGCAGCAGGAGGAAGTGCAGGCGCCAGAAGCGGGTAAGGTAGTCGGGGTGCAGGCCCATCACCACAGCCAGGTTGTCCACGCGCTCTGAGGACATCAGGGCCGCCAGCCTCAGCTGCTGCTCTAGGCTCTCTGGTCCCTCCTGAAGGACCTGCCAAGCCAAGGGAGGAGGGTGGGTTCCCGTCCTGCTCTCCACACCAAAGACACCAATGTATTCACTGCGTTGGGACTATAATAGCCAAGAAACCCAAACAACTCGCCATGGAAAGGAAACTAGAAGCGGAAGAGATAAATTCATTACGTGATTTCCTTGCTCGGGGTTACAGATCTAGGAAATGACAGAACGTGGATTCAAGCCCAGATGAGCACCAAAGCCTATTTATTTCGTTCATTATAAAAGAGGACCGATTATTTATAAATGAAAAATAAAATACAAGAACAATACTTGAGTTGAAAATTCCAGGCTAGATACAAATAATCAGCACATGATTGTTTGCTTTCCATTTACGAAGGGTGGAGAGGGCACTGGGGGAGGGGGTAGGTTAGACATTTGTCAACAGCTCATTAACTACTTGGCTACACATTTAGGAGAGCAAACAGGATGAAAAAGCAAAACATCTGTTTTTGTTCACTGAAGGCCAAAGAAATAGGAGAAAACTATTATTTTTACATTTTTCTGTGTATCTATTTTGAAGGTATCGATACCCTGCCACCACCAATCCCACACTAGAATGTCGGCTGATGGCAAGGATTTTTATCTGTCTTGTTCTCTGCCGTATCCTCAGCACTTAGGACAGTGCCTGACATAGCTTAATCATTCAATAGCTATCTGTTAAATAAATCAATGAATGACCTGGCTAGGTGGATGAAAGGTATCTCTTATGTTAAGTGACAAAAATAAATATGACAATAACCCCCTCCCCCAAATGTTGTAAACTATGACCTTGGTTCTATATGACAAAAAGTCCAAGAAACAGTGATAAATGTTGAGTAACAGTGATTACCTCTGTGGGAGGCAAGATTACAGGAGACTAGAGCTTTCTGAAACATCAAAAATCTTCTTATAATGAATATTACTGTTCAAGTTGAAAAAAAATGTCATATATGTATAGTCAAAAAAGAACAGTTAATATAGATAGTTCTATCTTTTTAAAGTATAGGCCTTGTTCTGGGAATCAAAAGTTTGTTCATTACCTAGCTGTGCCATTATCAGTTTATCTCTTTGAGCCTGTTTCTTCCCAGCAACGTCTGATAGTGTGCTTCAGAGAGCTATCAGTGGGTTAAATGAATCAGGAACCTGAAGCTGCTATTTCAAAAGACAAGAAAAGACCCCCACCCACACAATGTCCCTTGTTCTTTCTTCCCAGGGACCAAGAAATCCTAATGAATTCCACGCTTACCTCCTCTACCGGGATGAAGGCGCTGGGCCCTCGGGGGCCTCGCCGAGCCCGGCTTTCCCTCTGCTCCTAAAAGGAATCAAATCACGGTTATTGGAGGAGAAAGGGAGGGCTAGGAGTACAGCTATCTTTCTCCTTCTACCCAACAGGCCACACTGAGCTCTTAAAACTACCCTTTTGGGGTGCCTGGGTGGCTCAGTGTGTTAAGCCTCTGCCTCTGGCTCAGGTCATGATCTCAGGGTCCTGGGATCGAGTCCCGCAACCGGCTCTCTGCTCAGCAGGGAGCCTGCTTCCCCCTCTTTCTCTGTCTGCCTTTCTGCCTATTTGTGATCTCTCTTTCTCTCTGTCAAATAAATAAATAAAATATTTTAAAAAAAACAAAAAAAAAAAACCCTACCCTTTTGGTGCAGCTGCATGGAAGAGTGAGGTGAGAGACACACACCTGTCGGCAGGTGGAGAAACGGTAAGAAAAGGGGCTCACCCCACAGGCTGAGTTCTTCAGGAACTGAGCAGGACCCGGGAGCCCCAGTTTTGGGCGGGGGGGCATGGGGAAGGGAAATATACAGCCACCATGGTGCACATCTCTAGGAAGCCACTTTTTTTCTTTTTGTTTTTTTGTATTTTTTTTTTAAGATTTTATTTATTTATTTGACAGAGAGAAACACAGCTAGAGAGGGAACACAAGCAGGGGGAGTGAGAGATGGAGAAGCAGGCTTTCCGCCAAGCAGGGAGCCTGATACAGGGCTTGATCTCAAGACTCCAGGATCATGACTTGAGCTGAAGGCAGAGGCTTAACGACTGAGTCACCCAGGCGCCCCAAGGAGGCCACCCTTTGAGAAGCCCTGGAAACCCCATACAAGAAACCCCCTTGTTTTGCATCCTGCAGCCAGATTAGCATTCCCACTTCCTAGATTCCTATGAATCTTACTTAGAGTCCTATGAATCCTAATCTAGGCTTCAACTGCTCTCCTCTGTCACTTCTTCATCCCTCCCACCACCACCACCTCACGGAGTATAACCATCTCCTGCCTGGACCGCCTCCCACAGCCTTACCAACGGTCCCCCTGCCTCCATTGCCCACCCTCTCCTACAATCCTCTCCCCAATTAACAACATAAATGAATAAAGAAAGCATCCTGCCTGACCTACACCTCTAGAACTAGGAGCCCATGCAGTGAGTCCATGACATCGGTGGTTTCTAGGAGGGCAAACTTTCTGCAGCCAAAGGAAAATTTCTCAAGTGCAAAGCTGATCAACTGGCTTAAAACCCCGCCTCTAGCTCCTATAGCCTCCCAAGGATATGAGTGGTTCAGGCCTACTGTGCTCCCACTGGTCACTCCTTTTGCAAAACTGACTCAGAGTCTTCCAGAGTCTGGGAACCTTCTTCTGACCCTTAGCTGTGACCCTACAATTCCCGGTGCTTTTGCTTCTGAAAATACTGTCTTGCAATTGTCTGATTCAGGTCTCCCTACTGCCAGATCACATTTTGTGGGGAGGAGGGCCAGATCACTCATACCAACCTGTGAATGAAGAAAACACAGAAAGCAGAGTGGAGTGGAGGGAATCAAAGCAGGGCACAGAAGGCTGATGGTACAACCATTCTGATGCCTCTTTGGAAACCACCAGTCACATACTCTATATCTGTTCCTAGTCTGAGCAGTGGGGTTCAGAGAGGATGTTTATTTACTCATTTGTTATGGTTAACTGGGAGGGGGGCTCTTAGTACTGGTCTTTCTTACCCAAAACAGAGTCACACCCTCACTGGATACAGACAGTGTCCCCCTAACTCTCCCCTCCTCATTGGAAACCAGACTGAGTTACCATCCCCAGGTGTCCAGGGGCTGAAGACTATAATTGAACCTTCCTTCTCAGATAGCCAAAAGACCCCTGAGGGAGGCAGAACTCTGGAAGTCTCTAAGACCACACAGAAAGAACAACTGGATCTGGAGGCCCCAGGTCTGAGTACCAATTCTGCTACTAACTTGCTGTGTGACTTTGAGAAAGTGACCTAGACTCTCTGGGCCTTAATGTTGGACAGAGAAGGTAGCTGGGCTAATTGCTCAGGCCCCTTTTAGCCCACACTTCTGGGAGCTACTAGGTCCAAGTCCAGCACAGAAATCCCAGCAATCTCCAAGTACTCATTCAGTGTCCCTCCTCCCTCACCAAAGAAAAAAAGCCTAACAGCTTTGTCTAGTAGGAGATAAGGATTGCTGACTCCACAATCTGGGCCTCTCCCTCAGGGGACCTGAGGACAGATAGAAAACCACAGCCTGGGGAAGGGGGGGTCGTCGGGGGAGGGGGTCCTGGAGGGCCCCCCCAGGGTACGGGGGAGGTACAGGGAACAGCCTCGGGAACCCCTTCTTACTTTAAAATTTGCCCCAGGATGGTCAAGGCAAGGAACTGATACCTGTGAGTCTTTAGGTGATAGGTCTGAACCCACCATTTTCAGTCCTGACGATGATGATGGCGATGATGGTGACAGTCATGATGATAATTATAGAGTACACTTAAAAGATACAGGATCTTGGCCCAGGATGCCTGGGCCCATGGGACAACTCCACCACCTATTACCTGCTACCTATGGGAGACTCAGTTTCCCTACCAAATAATGGGATAATAGTACCCCCTTTCACTGGGCAGTCATGAGGATGTAATGAGATAATGGCCCTATAGCCCTTACCTCAGTACCTCTATCACCAGAGCACTTAATAAAAGTCAGCAGAGAGATCATTAACCCCAACCTCCTTGTAATTTCAAACAAGGGCTTTTCAGCTGAAGTAGTACAAATCCTCTTGAGAAGCTTTTAAAAAGAGGCCAATGCCAAGGTCCCACCTCCAGCAATTCCAATTTAATTGGGTGGGATCCAGCACCCTTTACAGCCAGGGTGGAGGACCACTGTTTCACATCCTTTATTGATCATTTTTTCAAGTGTAAGGCACCGTGCTAAGTGCTTTCCAGGTAGAACCAAAATTAATTTGTTCATTCAACAAATATTTTTGATAACTACAACGCAGGCAGCTAGAGAACAGGCATGAAAAGGCAGTCCCAGCCTTTAGAGAATTTATGATCTAAAGAATGACAGATGGGGGTGCCTGGGTGGCTCAGTTGGTTAAGGGACTGCCTTCGGCTCAGGTCATGATCCTGGAGACCCAGGATTGAGCCCCACATCGGGCTCCCTGCTCAGTGGGAAGCCTGTTTCTCCCTTTCTCACTCCCCCTGCTTGTGTTCCCTCTCTAGCTGTGTCTTACTGTCAAATAAATAAAATCTTTGAAAAAAAAAAAAAAGAATGACAGATGATGAGGAGGGTTTCAAGGCACAGATTGTATTAAGTAAATGAAATAGAGCAACAAGAGAGTGTAGGATGGGGCGGGAGTGTCCCATATAGGAGTCTGAGGAGACAGGGAAAGCTACGAGGGAGGTAAACTTTGCACTGATATCTAAATATTAAATATCTAAATGAGCTGATGAGAAGGCAGCATGGCCCATAAAGATCTAGGGGACCAGCATTCCAGCCGGAGGGAAGAGAAAATACAAAATCTTGAAGGCAAGACCACGTAGATTCCAATCCAGAGCTCCAATACCCTGAAAGTTTCCCTGACACCCAGAACTTTAGCGGAAGCAGACAGGACAGGGTCCTGCTGCCAAGAGATGATGCTTCCAAATTGGTCCTCCCCTATTTCCTGGGGTAGGAAGTCATAATAGCAATGGTAGGTAGCACCACTCATTACCATCAGCAAGACATTTCACCTACACTTAAAGGTGGTTAAGTTGGTTAACTTAAGTTGGTTAACCAACTGGTTAAGTTGGTTAAGCAACTGCCTTCAGCTCAGGTCATGATCCCAGAGTCCCGGATTGAGTCCCGCATCAGGCTCCAGTCCTGCATGTGGCTCCCAGCTCCATGGGGAGTCTGCTTCTCCCTCTGACCTTCTCCCCTCTCATGCGCTCTCTCACTCTCTCTCTCAAATAAATAAATAAAATCTTAAAAAAAAAAAGTAGAATCTGCTCCTCCTAGAGCTTCCATTCTACAGGTGATGATTAAGTCTCAGAGTGGTCAAGTGAGGCTTTGCACCTGCAGTTTCACCAAAACTGAGAAGCTCCTCCTCCCTGCCCACGTTCTCTGGGATCCACTGCTCCTAGTCACCACACCTGCATTCTGTGTTTTTTCTTACTTGGAGGGCACACATTGGACCTAGTTCTCTGTTACCCCAGTAACACTGAAGTCATACAGTCCTCTTGGTGGCCACTGAGCAGGAAAAAGAGGATAATCACCCCGCAAGCTCAGTCCCTGGCGCCTAATTTAAACATTCGCTCAACGTTATTTTCTATATTGGCTCAGGCATTTGCACACAGGTCCCATCTATTCTTCATCAGTTTTGGGGTGGGGGTGGGGGTCTCTATGTTGCACCCAAGGAGGGATTAAGATTCCAAAGGTTAAGCGCCAGCCGACAAGTGGCCAGCCTGAGATGTGAGCTCAGTTCAGTTGGGCTTCCAAGGGCTCTGTCCACCACCCAAATCAGCCTTCTGGGGCAGCCTCAGCCTTTATTCTTGGCATCCTATCCAGATAGGACACCCCAGGACTCAGCTATATACACCTATTAAGTCCCTCTGCCAGGTGCGAAGGGGAAGAGATGCCCCGCACCCCACTCTAGCGACAGCTGTCTGCAGAACTCAGGGACCTGCCTGAGGTTACACAGGAGGGGAGACACATAGCCCGAGCAGCCTGCTACCTCCAACCCTGGAAGGAGGGGGTGTGACTGGCGCCATGGGCTGGGCACTAGGCTAAGTGCTTTACACACATATGATCTGGCTGATTTCTCACAACTGCCCTGAGGGAAGTAGGGCTTACAATTCCTTCCTCAGAGACAGCTCACTGAGGCTCTGAGTCCGGCTCCAGACATGCACAGCTCATATCTGACTTCGGAGCACGCACAGGTCACAAGGGTCAGTCAAGCCACCAAGGGGCAAAGAGGAGCATTTATTAGGTGCTAAGAACCGTGCTGGGGATGTGACCTATAGAATGTTTCTAGTCCAGGGGCGCCTGGGTGGCTCAGAGTGTTGAGCTTCTGCCTTCGGCTCAGGTCATGATCCCAAGGTCCTGGGAATGAGCCCCGCATCAGGCTCTCTGCTCAGCAGGGAGCCTGCTTCCTCTTTGTCTGCCTCTTGGCCTACCTGTGATCTCTCTCTCTCTCTCTGTGTCAAATAAATAAATTAAAAAAAAAAAAAAGAATGTTTCTAGTCCAGCGAAGGAGACACACAAAATGCCAGATCATATGACTGTTACATTATAATTGGGATTAAAGCTCTAGCCACTGAGAAGAGGGACTGAAGGAGGGTATGCAGAAGGGACTTATGGGGTGAGGAGGGAAAGCTTCCCTGAGGAAGTGATGTTTGAGGAAGTGATTCTAGAGCCCAAGAGGGTTCTAAATACGCACTGCCAGTCTTACAGTGAAGTCCTGGAGTCTGCAGGCCTTGACCCCTTTAGGATAAGCGCATGTGGTAAAGAGATAGGAGTTGAGGGGCCTGTACATCCGGGTTCCCTTGGGGACCAGGCTCTGTTGTTAAGCGCCCTACTGTCTTCTAAGCAGACATCTTTCCAAGGTTCTCTTTTTCTTGAGAGAGAAGAGTATGTGGCAAGGGTTCAGAAATCACCATCTTTCCCTTGCTAACAGATGGCTTCCACCTAAAGGTCACTCCCTAGAGCCTGCCCAGACCCCCCGGGGCACTCTCTTCTCCTCAGGCCACTTCCCAGAGAGGGATGGGCCAACTCTCACCTCAGGCAAGAGGGACAGGTTCAGGCACCACATTGCAACACACTCTGGGGAAAGGGAAATGACCACATTCTACCGATACCTAGCATCTCTGAGTAAGTGACTACGTTCCAGGCACTGTGCTTTAGCGTTTGCTTGTACTCAGTCATTTCTCCCAACAATCCTCAGAGATACTATCAAATCTTCATGGGAAGAAACTGAAGAGGGGAGAAATGATCACTTGGCCAAGGTCACACAGCAAGTGAATTGGAGGGCTGGAATATGAACCCAGCAGCTCCCCTCTAGTGGTTACGGGTTCTCAGTGATAATGACCCTTCCAGAACCCACCAGAAAGAAATGGACTCTGAGGGGTGCCTGGGTGGCTCAGTCATTGAGCATCTGCTTTGGGCTCAGGTTATGATGCTGGAGACCCAGGATCGAGCCCCACATCGGGCTCCCTGCTCCGTGGAGGGCCTGCTTCTCCCTCTCTCACTCCCCCTGCTTGTGTTCCCTCCCTAGCTGTATTTCTCTCTGTCAAATAAATAAAATCTGAAAGAAAGAAAGAAAGAAAGAAAGAAAGAAAGAAAGAAAGAAAGACTCTGAGTAAAGTGAATGCGTAAAAGCCACTGGGCAGAGAAATGACAGGAGTGGGTTTCATTTCATTCCTCCACCTGGAGTTCTCAAACCATGATGGGGAAGGGTAAACAAGCTCACAGAAAATCCAGAATGTGAACCATCCACCTCTGGAGGTAAGACTCATAGAAACTAAGTGGCTCAGAGAAGGCAGTGATTTTCCAGGGTCACATAGTTTAGGACTAGCACTTGTCGCACTCCCAGGCCCAGCAATACACCTGCACCATGCTCCAGGCCTGGAAACTAAAACAAGCAAAACTCTCTGTAGTGCCAAGCACACTAGGGAATCCTACAGACGCCCAGGCCAAAGAATGAGCTACTTGGTGGGGCTAGTGAAGGAAATCTCCCCACAGCCCCTCCTGGGCCTCAATTTCTTCACCTTGGAAAATGAGACTATGGTGTATCTCCTATTTTTGCTAGTTTAGTACTGAGTACTCAGAAAAGGCAAAACCCGGAGACCTGCATCTAGTAGGTGCTTAAGAAACGTAAGATAGATGTGTCGGTGGTGGTGTTGAGGGGCTTGGGGAAGAGGCAGTAGGTGTGTCAGATTAGACCCAGTCCATTCCTAGCTTCTCTGCAGAGAGGTCCTAAGAAACAAACTTCTGCGACCTCAGACCACTTAGTAGGGCGCAGCCTAATGCGCTTGCAGCGTCCAGAGTTTCTCCCCTTCTTCCCCCAGCTTCGGCAGCGCCGCGGCGCAGCTCGCCAGTAGCCAAGGCCCCGGAACGCCCCCGCTCCAAATCTGGGGTGCAGGTGTGGGCGGGGGACGAGGTCGACCTTCACTGGCATGTCCTAGGTGCCTCAATTCCCGCACTGGGAAACTGGAGTGGGGACGTATCCTAGAAAGAATCCTCGGCCCGCCAGTCCCAGCCTAGGGTAAGGGAAATTTGCGGAAGGGGGCGGGGAGGAGGAGTGGTCCGGCCACAGAGGCTGGGATTTGCCTGGACTTGAAGATTCTCTGGTCCAGAGCCCAAACCCAGATAACCTCGAGAAGGCGCCCCCTCTTATTGGCCAGGAGTCGGAGGGAGCCAGGGAAGGTTCCACAGCCCCGGGGGGAGGGGGCGGAGAGGGCTGAGACAGCCAGTTGATGCAACCCCATTCCTAGGTTACGCTCTCCACTCCCCCTCCCCGAGCCCGGGGCGCTGTGGAGGGGTGGGGGGTGTGCACAGACTCAGCTCGGGACTGCCCGAAGCTCGGCTGCAGTTCTGGGCGCAAGGGAAGAGTGGCGTCGCTCGGCCGCTGCTTACCTCTCCGGCCCCCGGGCCGCCGCCGCCGCCGCCGCCCGGGGCGAACGGCAGGTAGCCCTTCAGCTCTGCGCGGCACTCGGAGTCTGCAACGATCATGGTGTGTGCCAGGATCCGGCCAAGGCTCGCCGGCGACCTGTGCACCCGAGGGGTTTTGGGATGGACGCACACAGGAAGTGGAGACTGGGGGCCGCTGGGGAGGTTCTAGAGCCCCGAGGTGTCTCGGGGTTCCAGAACGCTCCGAAAGCCCAGAATCCGCAAACAGCCGCTTCTCCGCTGGACTCTCCCCTCGGCCGGCTTCTGGAACGATGAATGGCCTCGGGAGCCTGGGACCGGCCTCGGCCCAGGGGTTTTCACGGCTCGGAGTGCCTCGGAAGTCCGCAGTGGTCACGGCGGCTCGCCAGCCCAGCGATCTTCAGTATCCCCGCCGCGGAACTGCCAGCGCTCGCCCGGCTCTGACACCAGCAGCGCCGCTCAGCCTGCTGCTGTCCCCGGGGGAGGGCGGGGACACAAAAGCCCCGCACCGCAGCCAATCAGACGCCTGTTTCCCGGGGAGGCGGGGGCGACACCGGCCCCTGGAGCCGCCCGCTCGGCCAATCGGCACCGGGAAGCGCCCGGGAACTCTGGGAGCTGTAGTCAGCCTGAATGAATGCTGCAAACTTTTGCAAAAGGTTTAGTCAGATTGTTGGCAATATCAGCCGAGAGTGACAACCAAGAGAGTCATTAGGGCTGCGTGATGAAACGGGACTTCACCGGGCTGGACCGGAGAGCCGGGTGTGAAATCCCTCCCAAGTATGTTCTTTAGCATTTCAGTTCCTGCAGGGACTGGTTAGGGTTAGCAGAGGTGGTGCTAATTACAGAACTGAACCCCAGATCTTTGGAGATTAGAGGGCACAGCCTTGTCCCCCTGGCCTCTGGGAGAGCTCCATCTTAAAATGTACCAGGCACGGGGAATCCATCTTAGTTGTGGAGTCCCTGGAAAAGCCATTCATGAAAAGGTCCTTGGCAACCCCATGTCTAACCTCAATCCCTACGTTGCGGTTTCCTCTCTTTGGCTTCCTTGAGGCCTCCTCCAGTCCTGTCTTCCATCCCTGCCACTCCCTTTCTAGAAACTTTGAGAGAAGGTGTTCGCTGGGTCTATTCTCACATTTCTCTCTCTGGCCACTCCTCTGACTCCGTGGAAACGTGGGTGTTCCCCAGTTTCTGTTTTTATCCCTCCTCTCTCCAGACACTCTGGCCCTCCCTGATCTCATCCACTTCCTGGTCTTTAGCGCTCCATTTGGGAGTAAATTGCTTCTACCAGCACCTCAGCACCTCAAAGCAAATTTATCTCCTGTTCCCTTTTCACAGTCTCTTCCTTCAGTTTTTCTTTAGACATCCGCTTTTTCTTTCCATCTCAAAGTCACTGTTTATTCTGGATAGAGAATCCTGGGTGGGCTAGATGACTCCAATTTTCCCTCTGAGACATTCTGATACAAGGCTTACCATTCCAAGGATGATCCTCTGATTTGGTCTTCTGCTCCCAGCTCTTGGAAGAGGGAAATGAATTTCACCCTCTGCTGGGCAACAAAAGCACTTGGGCTGGGACTCTATTGTAACACTTATCCCACTCTACTTTGCACTGTAATTTTCTGTGTACATGTTTTATCTGACCCTCTTGATTATATGCTTCTTTAGGGCTCCTCATCTTTGTCTTTGCCCTATGCCACCAAGGGTGTCCTGCCACTAATATGCCCTTGGTGACTGAATCTTTCTTTGAATTGAATTCCCCTCTAAATTAGCATATGTCAGATTCAGACTTTTTTTTTAAGAATTTTTTTTTTAAGATTTTATTTATTTAACAGCGAGAAGCACAGCCAGAGAGGGAACACAAGCAGGGGGAGTGAGAGAGGGAGAAGCAGGCTTCCCACCAAACAGGGAGCCCAATGTAGGGCTCGATCCCCGGTCTCCGGGATCACGACCTGAGCCGAAGGCAGTCGCTTAACCAGCTGAGTCACCCAGCCCCCCCCCCCCTTCAGACTTTTTTTTGAAGAGTTTATTGAGAGAGAGAGAGCAAGCGCGCGTGCGCGGGCAGGGGGAGGGGCAGAGGCAGAGGGAGAGAGAGAATCTTTTTTTTAAAGATTTTATTTATTTATTTGATATATATAGAGAGATCACAAGTGGGCAGAGGCAGGCAGAGAGAGTGGAGGAATCAGAGAGCCCAATGCCCCTTGATCCCAGGACCCAGAGATCATGACCTGAGCTGATGGCAGAGGCTTAACCCTCTGAACCACTAGGCGCCCCCAGATTTCATTTTTAAAATCTACTCTGTAATGTCACTGTTTAAAGATTTATTTATTGATTTGAGAGAGAGAGAGGAGTAGTAGAAGGATTGGGAGAGAGAATCTGCAATAGATTCACCCCCGAGTGCGGAGCCTGACACAGGGTTGCTGGGATCACGACCTGAGCCAAAATCAAGAGTCAGACACTCAAGCAACTGAGCCACTCAGGTGCCCCTGTAATGTCAGTATTTAGATCAAAAAGTCTTACTGGCATTTCATCAGCTACAAAATAAAGGTCAAACCTCTAGACTGACATTTATATCTGCCAAGATCTGCCTCAATCTACCTTTCTAGTCTTATTACTTGCCACATCCATGTTTCTTGTTGGGCCTTCAAACCTTTCTTCTAGTAGTTCTTTCTGCAAATCTCTGCCCACTGAGATCCTACCCAGCATTCAATGCTTTTAAGCATGTTTGTGGCCTGAATGAAGCCTTCAAAATGCCACTTCCTACAGAAAGGGTTGCTTTTTCAGCCCAGCTGAAAATAATCTCTTCCACTCCTCTATCCTTAACACATTGTCTCTTTTTATACCACTGATCTCCAAATTTGACACAGCCTTGTTATCATCTCTATGTGTCTTACCTCTTCCTTCGCACTGACAATGGAATATGTTACTGATCACTTTTGCAAAGTGTGGAAACTTGAGCTCAGAAAGGTAGAGCTTCAAGTCAAGGTTGTACCATATCTTCTTTTGACTGCACTAGGCTGTGCCAAAGTTCCTTTGAGGTAGTGTCTAATTGACTTTGTATCCCCCATTAGCAGGCAGTGTGTCCTCAGCAAATGTTTTTGAATGAATAAATATGAGTGACTCTCCTCTGTAGAATAATCCCTCAGAATCGTCAAGGAAGCCACTAACTCATCCCATGACTTCACTTACAAAGTTAGTGATTTTGTGAAAAGGAAAAGCAAAGGATACTGATATCTCAATTTGATGAGCTTTTGTGACCCAATCTCCAAGGAAGGAAAGTCAGAAGTGGCACAGAAACAACCATTTACTGGGCTCCAACGATAGTCTAGGATACATCTATTATCTCATGTAACTCTGACCACAACCTGGCGAGATGTGCATTATGCCCCCCCATTTGACAGATGAGGAAACTGAGGCTCAAGAGGTTTATTGGCCAAGATAGCTTAGTAATGTGATGAGTAAGAATTTCAAATCCAGGCAGAAATGACTCCAAAGCAGGGTGCCTGGGTGGCTCAGTGGGTTAAGCCTCTGCCTTCGGCTCAGGTCATGATCTCAGGGTCCTGGGATCCAGGCCGCATCGAGCTCTCTGCTCTGCAGGGAGCCTGCTTCCTCCTCTCTCTCTGCCTGCCTCTCTGCCTACTTGTGATTTCTCTCTGTCATATAAATAAATAAAATCTTAAAAAAAAAAAAAAAGAAATGACTCCAAAGTAGAAACTACACAAACCAGGGATGAGAGAAGGACCTGAATTGTAAGAAGCAGGCTGGCACAAGGAAAGAACGCATAAAGCAGAATTATAGTATATTCATTGGGAGTGACAAGTATAATTGTCAAGTGGCCTGTAATTGGTGGGCCAGCACATCCCTCTTTATAGGACAGCCCCCATGAAAAGCCAAGGCTAGGGCAGTTGAAATTTGAGCAAAAGAATCCAGTGAAAAGATGAATCACTGAACCAGCTCCACTCAAAGCAAACCTGCTGGTCAGGGCTCCTGCTTCTTCCCTCTCTCCTTTATTCAGTAAACATTTATTGGCCAGCTAGTGTATACCAACCTCTGTCCTGGGCTCTGCAAACCCAGCAGGGAAGCTTCTTGCCCAGCAGGGTATGGCCTGGTGACACAGGCTGGGCTTATTCCTTCCCTCCCCCACACCTTGTATTTTTGGTTCAGTTAAGATCTCCACCTCCTGTTGCCATACTCACTAGACTCTTGCATCAGCTCTGTTGAGGCCACTGATTGGCCAAAGCTTTTTTTATTCTTCAATCACATTCCAGCCCTGAAGATTCTTCTAGATTGGATTTGAAATGTTTTTGAGGTTTCTTCAGCTTCAGACCCTCTCATAGATTTTAACCCTAATGGGATTCTCATCTGTTCTGTGTTCCTTCTTTCTGAATTAATTTTCTAATCCCAAATTCTGGAATCACTTTGCTATAATAACTTTGTACCCTGACCATATCCAGGTCTGTGACTTATCACCCCATCTGTAATTTGCTGAGCTCTTTTGTTTTCACCATCCCTTCCTCCACCCCATCTCGCAATACAATTCCTGCCTTGGGGGAGCTTTCAGGTAAGAAACATAATTCCAACGGGTTTGCTAAATCAGACCCACCCTCCATGGCTCATTCACACATTTAATTACCCTTAACTAGGGCATTCTGCTAGGTGCTTAGGGAGATCTGGCTGACCGATTCTGAGCTGTGAAACCTTATAACCAAAATTGAAATTGTCGGTTGGAGTTGTGCATTAAGGAGTAGGACAACCACGGACTCTAGGAAACATTGCCGACTGTCTCCTAAGACCATTGCCCAGGAGTCAGGCACCTAGGGTGCTAGTTTTTAGCTATGCGACCCAAAGTGATTTTTTTTTTTTTAAGCTTTTAGAATTTGTTTCCTCATCTGTAAAACAAAGGAACTGAAATGAGCTGTAACTCTTCAGAGCCACTGTAAAAAGGACTTGTGTCGGGCAATGCGTATAATTCATTTTCATCAATTGTATATCGTGGACAGAAACTATCAGGTTTCAAAAGCTTCACTCCTCTTAATAAATAAAATACAAAAGCTGACCAGCTGGGTGCTTTGGGATAATTCGCTAATAATTTGTTTGCTTTTGTTGGCTGAGTGAGCCCGCGGCGCCCCCTGCAGGCCACACTCTGGTACAGTTCAGAACAGACTGGACAAAAGGATGGATTAAGGGCCACCTCAAAACCATTTTGAGTATATAGGATTGTCAGGTCCCATGCCACTGCCTCAAGGTCCTGAAAAAGACCAAGCAACAGCTAAATAAAGATCGTGTGGTTGCTGAGGATTCCTATGATGCCAGCAGGTACCAGACTCCCAAAAGACCTCCCAGCCTGAATGTACTTCCCGTTTTTTGACTTACTCTTTCATCTTACTGGTAGGAAGCTTCAGGGCCCCCAGAAAGTTGGTCACAGGGCAGAGAATAGAACCTTTGTCCAAGCCCCCACTGCAGGGTCACTTGCACCATGATAGGCTACTCTGGGAGCCTCACATTTCCAGAAACAAATAAAACAAAACTGATTTTGCTCTTCTGTTCCCTCTTTCCCCTCTCTCCTCCACTCCTAGAAGCCCTACACTTCCCATTTTCAGACAGTTGCTCTGAAGTCTGTCCTTGAAGTAATGTCTCTGGCCCTTGTCACTATCCCGTCCCATCTCTTCCTACTAAAAAGACTTCTGTACCCACTCCCCCCAGAAAATAAGTTGGACTTGGAATCAGGATATCGGAATTCAAGTTTCCAGTTCTAACCCTTTCTAGCTGTCACTTCACTTCTCTGAAACTCAGTTTCCTGCTGTTTAAAATGGGGGCAATCAGGGCACCTGGGTGGCTCAGTCACTGAGTGTCGGCCTTCCGCTCAGATCCTGATCCCAGGGTCCTGGGATCGAGCCTGGTGTCAGGATACCTGCTGGGGGGAAGCCTGCTTCTCCCTCTCCCACCCCACTGCTTGTGTTCCCTCTCTCACGGTCTCTTTCTGTCAAATAAATCAATAAAATCTTTTTAAAAAAATAAAATGGGGCAGTCAAGTTTACCTCCGCAGGGGTTGTTGTGAGGAGAGAGCTAATGCACACAAATTCCTTAACAATGCTTGATGCAAATTAAGTGCTCAATAAACTGTAATTATTATTTATATGTTACTGTTCTAGATAGTGAGTGTTCAGGAAAGGAGATTTAACCATTAATATTTAAAACTCTGGAGCACAGAGACTAGCATTTAGCAGGAAATGAATTAACGGTAGTTACTACAATTGCTTTTCTGACCCAAAAGCGCCGGTACGGCTACAGCCCCACCCTCCGAGCGAAAGCTACAGCACTTCTTTTCGCTCGGCAACAGGCTCCCTTACGTAAACGGCCACAGCTAATGAGCGGGAAGATGGGCGGGGTTAGATGTCAGCCAATAGCAGCCCTCAGCGGCGCGCAGGCTAAATGCAGGCGGGTTTCCTGGCTGCTTAAGGAAACTAAGTCGGGAGGGTGTTTGAGGGGCGGCGAGTATCTTCAAATCTCCTGACTCTGCCTATCAACCGAGCTGTGATTGGTGCAGACCGTGCTTGCCCGCCCCACCCTCCGCCCCGCCCCGGCTTCCTGGAAGGGGGCAGGGACTACTCTGTCCGCTTTCCGTTTGTTTCTTTTTTTTCCTCTTTCTTATTCTTTTTTTTTTTTTTTTTTCTTATTCTTTTTAATGAATGTTTGGTTTTAGTTTACGTCTTTCCCCTCCAAATTGTAAGTGGCATATGTTATTGCAGAAAATTTAGAAAATACAAAAAATATAAAGGCAAAAAAGAAATGATACAAAATGATATCTTTCCCTTTCTTATTTTTCAATGTTTTTTAGGCTTTCTGACCTAAACTGATATTATTCTTGCTGGTTTTCTATAGTGGTAAAAGCATAAAACTGGAAGCGATCAAAACGTCCCTCAAAGGGAATTGGTTAAAGTAAGATACTTTTGCCCACACAATGGAACAACTTGCAAAGAAACAGGAGGTAGCTATGTAAAATTAAAAGATGTGCAGGATTTAATGTTAAAACAAAAAACAAGTTGCACAATGATATATATAGAATAATCTCATAGACACCTATCGGATTCACAGAGGCAACAACTGTCTGGAAAGACACATAATTTGCCACAAAGTATCCAGTTACCTATGGGGTGGAGGGGGAATAGAGAACTTATAATATTCTTTTTTAAAAAAGATTTTATTTATTTATTTGACAGAGAAACACAGCTAAAGAGGGAATAGAAGCAGGGGGAGGGAGAGAGGGAGAAACAGGCTTCCTGCAGAGCAGGGAGCCCGATGCAGGGCTCTATCCCAGCATTCTGGGATCATGACCTGAGCCAAAGGCATTCGCCTAACCAAGTGAGCCACTCAGGTGCCCCAAACATAATTTAAAAAAAAAAAAAAAAGATTTTATTTATTTATTTGACAGAGAGAGAGATCACAAGTAGGCAGAGAGGCAGGCAGAGAGAGAGGAGGAAGCAGGCTCCCTGCTAAGCAGAGAGCCCAATGAGGCCTTGATCCCAAGACTCTGGGATCATGACCTGAGCCTAAGGCAGAGGCTTTAACCCACTGAGCCACCCAGGTGCCCCAAACATAATTTTTTGAGAAAGAGTTTATTTACTTGACAGAGAGAGAGCACAAGCAAGGGGAGCTGCAGGGGCAGAGGGAGAAGCAGGCTCCCCACTGAGTAGGAGCTGGATGATGATGCAGGACTCAATCCCAGGATCCTGGAATCATGACCTGAGTGGAAGGCAGATACTCAACTGACTGAGCCACCCAGGTATCCCTCCTTAAACATAATTTTTTTAAAAAAAGATTTTATTTATTTGACAGAGAGAAACACAGCTAGAGAGGGAACACAAGCAGGGGGAGTGGGAGAGGGAGAAGCAGGCTTCCCTCCCAGCAGGGAGCCCGATGTGGGCTTGATCCCAGGTCTCCGGGATCATGACCTGAGCCGAAGGCAGTCGCTTAACCAACTGAGCCACCCAGGCGCCCCCTTAAACATAATTTTTAATGACTTTTTTTTTGAGAGAGAGAGAGAGAGCAAGAACACTAGCAAGATGAGGAGGGGAGGAGCAGAGGGGAAAGGAAAGAGAGAATCTCATGAAGCCTGATACGGGGCTCAATTCCACAACCCTGAGATCATGACCTGGGCCAAAACCAAGAGTTGGTTGCTCAAATAATTGAGCCATCCAGGTGATCCTTTAAAGAATTTTTTTTTTTAAGTAAGCTCCATCTGTAATTAAGGTTTGAACTCATGAGCCCAAGACCAAGAATTGCATGCTCTACCAACTAAGCCAATATGGCACCCCAGACATAATTTTTAAAAACATTTTATTTATTTATTTGAGAGAGAGAGACAGCATATGCACAAGTGAGGAGGGGCAGAGGGGGAGGAAGAAGGAAATTGAAGCCAACTCCACACTGAGCATGGAACCTACGTGGGACTCCATCCAATGAGTGAGATCATGACCTGAGATGAAACCAAGAGTTGGACACCCAACTGACTGAGCCACCTAGGTGCCCCCAATCATAATTTTTAATGACTGCAAAATGTTTATGTGTGTTATAATTGGTTCCTTGATCCCTACAGCCAGCAGTTTAGGGTTTTCGTCCCAATTTTTCACTGCAATATATCAAGATGAGCTAAAGCTCTTAGCATAAAAAGTATTGTATTTTATCCCTGAATCATTCCTTAGGTTAAAATTCTAGAAGCAAATTCATAAGTCAAAGGCTATGAGCAAATATATTTATGATTCTTTTTTTTTTTTAAGATTTTATTTGACAGAGAGAAACACAGCCAGAGAGGGAACACAAGCAGGGGGAGTGAGAGAGGGAGAAGCAGGCTTCCTGTGGAGCGGGGAGCCCGATGTGGGGCTCGATCACGGGTCTCCGGGATCATGACCTGAGCCGAAGGCAGGCGCTTAACCAACTGAGCCACCCAGGCGCCCCTATATTTATGATTCTTGATGCTAATTGAAAAAACTTCAAGAAGTTTATTTTTGAATATTATTAGATGCTTGTCTTAGCTGAGGCTACTGTAACAAAATTCAATAGACAGGGTAGCCTAAACAACTGATATTTATTTTGTCACCATTCTGGAGGCAGGAAGTCTGGATTAGTGTGCCAGCATGGTTGAGTTCTGGTGAGAGCTCTCTTTCTGGCTCTCAGATGGCCGGCCACCTTCTTCCTAGGTCCTTCCATGGCCAAGAGCTAGCAAATAAGCTCTCTGGAGTCTTTTCTTACAAGGGTTAGTCCCATCATGAGGGGCCCACCTTCACATCTTCATCTAAACCTAATTACTTTAGAGGACCCAATTCCAAATACCATTACATTGGGGGTTAGGGCTTCAACACACGAATTTTGAGGGGATTCCAGTCCATAGCAATGTCTATGATGGAGCTAGTGCTGTGATTCAGGCAGGAGTACAGAACTGAATACTGCCAGGATCAAAGTAAGTAAGGAAGCTGGGCTCCAGGGTGGCTCAGTGGGTTAAGCCTCTGCCTTCGGCTCAGGTCATGATCTCAGGGTCCTGGGATCAAGGCCTGCATCAGGCTCTCTGCTCAGCAGGGATCCTGTTTGCTCTCTCTGCCTGCCTGTGATCTCTCTTTCTCTCTCTCTCTCTGTCAAATAAATAAATAAAATATTAAAAAAATAAAAACAACAGGGCGCCTGGGTGGCTCAGTTGGTTAAGCGACTGCCTTCGGCTCAGGTCATGAACCCGGAGACCCGGGATTGAGCCCCACATCGGGCTCCCTGCTCAGTGGGAAGCCTGCTTCTCCCTCTCTCCCTCCCCCTGCTTGTGTTCCCTCTCTGGCAGTGTTTCTCTCTGTCAAATAAATAAAAAAATCTTAAAAAAACAACAACAACCCCCCCCCCCCAAAAACAAACAACAACAAGTAAGGAAGATAGAAATAAATGTAAATAGCTCAGATAAGCAAAGAATCCTGAAAATAGTCTCACCAAAGTCATTATTGGACAAAACTCTTCATGGATCTTATTGTCCAGATTGTGTTGGGACATACCATGGTTCATATTTCATCTGCTGAAATACGTTGTTCAGACCTCTGCATTTAACAAAAAATTGAATAGGTTGTTAAGCTTTAAAAGTTAGGAGATTTTACGGGGTGCCTGGGTGACTCAGTTGGTTAAGTGACTGCCTTCGGCTCGGGTCATGATCCCAGAGACCCGGGATCGAGTCCCACATCTGGCTCCCTGCTCAGCGGGAAGCCTGCTTCTCCCTCTCTCACTCCCCCTGCTTGTGTTCCCTCTCTGGCTGTATTTCTCTCTGTCAAATAATTAAAATCTTTTAAAAAAAAGTTAGGAGATTTTTGCAAAATCCCCAATTGTGAATAAGCTTAGGAAGCAAGTAAGATATGTTAACACTGGGCCTCTGCTCCTGGTGCCATCAGTAGGACTAAGTGACTGGACTTGTCTCCCCCAGTTCTCAGTTCCCATAATAGTAACACATAGACCATTTGACTCATTTACTTACTAGCCTGATCTCTGTAGTAACCTGACTTTGAGACAGCTGGACAGGGTCAAGATTCCTTAACGTGGCATTCAAACCCAATGATAGTTCTGTGCCTTCCCTTTCACCTTTACTTGCTTCTGTTCTCCTTCACTTTTGCTCAGACATACCTTGCTCAGGGATAAAGGGTAAGGTAGTGGCAAAGTGGGAATTAGTACCAGGGTTTCTCATCTCACTATCTCTTTTAACCACCTCATTTGGTTCTTCACTCATTAACTTAAGGTGTTTGTTTTTTTATAAGACTAGGCCAAAGCCAGCAAGCTAGCATAAAACCAAATGGTATGTAAAGCAACAATAATGACAACAAATGGAATGGTATGTGCAGAGGTGGAAATTTTGCACCATCACCAGTGTCTCACTATCCCCCCCTTACTCTGCTCCAGCTACACTGGCCACTTTGCTTTGACCATGGTGAACCACTCTTGTCTCAAAGCCTTTGCCTTGGGTGCCTGGGTGGCTCAGTGGGTTAAGTCTCTGCCTTCAGCTCGGGTCATGATCTCAGGGTCCTGGGATCTAGGCCCACATCAGGCTCTCTGCTCAGCAGGCCAGCTTCCTCCTCTCTCTCTGCCTGTCTCTCTGCCCACTTGTGATCTCTCTCTCTGTCAAATAAGTAAATAAATATCTTAAAAAAAAAAAGCCTTTGCCTTTGCTATTAGACTTCAGCTTGAAATGTTTTGTATCTTCATAGCTTATGCTATTGTATTCTTTTTTCATAAAGTTTATTATTTATTTATTTTTAAATTTACTTTATTAAAATATAATGTATGATTTGTTTCATGGGTACGGGTCTGTGATTCATGTCTTAACACAATTCACAGTACTCACCATAGCACATACTTTCCCCAATGTCTATCAGTCACCCAGTCACCTATCCTTCCCATCCCTGTCGCCTCAACAAATGCACATCAATTGATAGATGGATAAGCAAGTGGTACTCCATACAATGGAATATTACTCTGCCATGAAAAAAAATGAATGGCGTGCTAAAAATATGCTACATGAATGAACTGTGCAAGCATTATGTTAAGTGAAAGAAACCAGATTCAAAAGATCACATCTCTTGTGATTACATTTATAGGAAATATTCAGAATAGGCAAGTCATTAGAGACAGAAAGCAGACTAGTAGTTGGGTTGAGGGGGGAATGAACTGGGATCCCAGAGACCCGGGATCAAGTCCCACATCGGGCTCCCTGCTCGGCGGGAAGCCTGCTTTCCCTCTCTCACTCCCCCTGCTTGTGCTCCCTCTCTAGTTGTATTTCTCTCTGTCACGTAAATAAATAAAATCTTAAAAAAAAAAAAGATTTTAAAAAAATTGATTTGAGAGAGAGCACAAGCAGGGGGACAGGGCAGAGGGAGAAACAGACTCCCTATTGAGCAGGGAGCCTGATATGGAGCTCAATCCCAGAACCCTGGGATCAGGGTTCACCTGAGCCCAAGACAGATGCTTAACCACTTAGCCACCCAGGTGTCCCTGTGGGAGCAGGAGCTTTGAAGGAAAAGTTTTTGCTCAGCAGAAACCTGGTTGTTTGACCTGGAGAAACTTCACAATTCCCTGATTCAGTTACTTTGCTTATGAAATTGGGTGATGGGCATTAAGGAGGGCCTGTGGTGTGATGAGCAGTGGGTGTTATATGCAACTGATAAGTTATTGAACACTACATTTGACATTAAGTATGTACTATATGTTGGCTAATTGAATTTAAATTAAAAAAATAAACTAATGGCATGGATCTGTTTACCAGAAATCTCACGGAATTTCATGAGCAAGTAATTATGAAATATTCATAAATATAAATTGTCGTACAATTATTAAATAACTTCAGTAACTTCATTGTGTTAAAATTCCATAGAATCTTTAAAAAAAAAAAAGCATCCAGTGATTCTAACACAGATGATTAGGAAGCTGCTTCAACAATCTGCTGTTGCAGTTCTCAGAGCTTCTCTGGTCCCTGCCTTTCCTGAGTTTTCTTTGTTTAAGTTTTCTTGAGATTCTTTTTTTTTTTTTTTTTAAAGATTTTATTTATTTATTTGACAGAGAGAAGCACAGCTAGAGAGGGAATACAAGCAGGGGGAGTGCGAGAGGGAGAGGCGGGCTTCCTGCCGAGCAGGGAGCCCAATGCGGGGCTTGAACCCGGGACTCCGGGATCATGACCTAGGCCGAAGGCAGATGCTTAACGACTGAGCCATCCAGGCACCCCAGTTTTCTTGAGATTCTGAGACAATAGCCCCTGTTCTTTCAAAAAGATCTCTCTTTTTCTCCTCCTTAAGCCAGACTGTGTTGGTTGTCTTGTTACTTGTAAACAAAAAAGATTGTGTTCCAGGGAATGCTATGTTCTCAAATGTTAGTATAGTTTGTACAAGAATAATCTGAACACATCTTTTTATTCTGAGATAGCATCCATATGAAGAACTATATTAGATATATGTATTATTACACTTAAAAATCTGCCTTCATAAAAGTGTTCTATGCCCAAGAATGCCAGCAAATGTCATGAGAAACTACTTGTACAGTGGTCCTCAAACTTCAGTGGACATTAGAATCATTTGGGGAAGCTTGTTGAATAGATTTCTGGGCTCAACCCTCAGTTTAGGCATCTATGATAGGGCCTGAGAATTTACCTTTCCAGGTCCCCAGGAGATCCTGTTGCTACTGGCTTGTGGGCACAAACCCGGCTGTAGGGAGTCTGGCCCTGATGGGGGCGGTGTGTGTGTGTGTGTGTCCATCCTGGGATTAAGTCTTGCCTGGAGCTCTTTGCTCAGTAGGGAGCCTGCTTCTGCCTGAGTCAGGCACTCCCTCTGCTTGTGCTCTTTCTGACAAATAAATAAAATCTTTAAAAAAAAAAAAAAAAGAACTCCTGTAGTATTTCCCAAATTCCAAGAAACACCTGGGGTCCTTCTGGGGATCTTATCATCTATGCTATGTGCCTGTGGTTACTGGTTCAAATCACATAAATTATCTTAGGATTTTAACAAAGATTTATGTATTTATTTATTTATGATTTTATTTATTTGACAGGGAGAGACACAGCGAAAGAAGGAACACAAGCAGGGGGAGTGGGAGAGAAGCAGGCTTCCTGCTAAGCAGGGAGCCAGATGCGGGCCTCGATCCTGGGACTCCAGGATCATGACCTGAGCAAAAGGCAGAGGCTTAACCCTCTGAGGCACCTAGGTACCCCTAAGATGTATTTTTTTTTTTGCCCCTAAGATGTATTTTTAAATAATATTTATATCTTGCTTTTATTATAGCAGGATAGAAAGAATTGACCACAGGTGTATCACAACAAAAAAGACCATGAGTTATGACTTTCATAAAGTTCAGGTAGTCTTAAATTAAGCTGCTCCAAAAATTATTCATTTTATCTTCCTAAGAATTCAAGCTTACTCTTCCACTTTTTTCTTGTTTTATTTGATCATTATTAAAGTGACTTTAATTTAAAATAGATCTCAAGAACAGATTACACACAGGAACATCACTTCTAACAAGAGGGTTGTTGATTAGAAGTCATGAGAACGCTATCATCTACAAACTTAAGGGATTTTGTAAGCCTTTTAGTAGGGGCTTGGGGAGAGGCTCACAAAAATGCAAAATGGAAGATGTTACTTGTTCAACTAAAATTTGTTAACTTTTAAAAAAGGCATGTGACTTAGGATCATTTTTCCCACTACATCTTTGAGGTAATCTTGCTGCTGGCCACTTGAATCTCAGCATTCCCATCTTAGGAGTGGGCTAGAAACTTTCCACTAGCAGCATCAAGGCCAGGAGTTTTGCAAACAGACATCTAGTACCTTGTCTTCAGTAGTAGGCTCAATGACTTGTCCGAACTTTTTATCATTCAGTGGTCCTAAAGGCCTTTTTGTAATGGGATCTCACAATAAAGGATTTGCCACAGTTCTTGGGCACATAATCTATTAAACTGGTAAACTGAAAATGTCTTGCTATTGGCCCCCAATTTTTTTTTTGGCATGGAAGAGTTACACAACTAATTTGTGTTAATAACTTAGTTAAACAAGCCTTACAAATTTGAATCAAGAACACTCAGCAAAGCAAAATATAGTCTAAGAGGGGCACCTGGGTGGCTGTCATTAAGCATCATTAAGCGTCTGCCTTCGGCTTGGGTCATGATCCCGGAGTCCCAGAATCAAGCATCGCTTCAGGGCTCCCTGCTCAGTGGGAAGCCTGCTTCTCCCTCTCTCACTCACCCTGCTTGTGTTCCCTTTCTCACTGTTTCTCTTTGTCAAGTAAATAAATAAATAAAATCTTTAAAAAAATTATATATGTAGTATATATATAATATCTAAAAACTAATCCTGTTATTAACAAATTTGGAAGTCCCAACTCCACAATACTGAGTAACTGTAGGTAAAACATAATTTCTAATTCTAGTTCTTTCAATTTGCACAAGGCTAATTAGAACAAAGATAATAGTTCATATGAAGAGTTCTTTTTTAGTAACCTCGATACCCAACATGGGGCTTGAATTTATGACCCTGAGATGAAGAGTAGCATGTTCTAATGACTGAGCCAGCCAGATGCCCTCTCTAATCACTTTGTAAATGCAAAATGGACTGATGGTGCCTACAATTGTGTGCTTTTAAGCAATTATTCCTGCTTTCCAGGCTGCTTTTTTATTTTTTTAAGATTTTATTTATTTGACAGAGAGAAACACAGCCAGACACAGAAAGGCAATTTTCCTTGTGTCATAGTCCCCCTTCCCCTATAAATTGCATAGCACTTATGACACTGTGCTGTCTTTGAGCTCCCTATTGCGGGTACCCATCTGACTATTTTTTTTTTAAAGATTTATTTATTTGAGAGAGAAAAAGAGAAAGCAAGGAGAGTATGCACGAGCTGGAGGGCAGAGAGAGAGAGAATCTCAAGCAGACTCTGCCCTCAGCACAGAGCCTGAAGCAGGGCTCAATCCAATGACCTTGAGATCATGACCTGAGCCCAAATCAAGAGCTGGAAGCTAAACCAACTGAGCCACCCAGGCACCCCTATCTGACTCATTTTATAAGTCCAGTAGTATGGCTCAGATAGTAGAAGAAGGCATTAGACACAATTCACTGATGACAATTTATTATAATCTGTTGGTAGCACACAGACAGATATTAATAAAACCAGAACTGTATTTCCATAGAAGTGGGCAATGATATATAGCTATTCTATGGGAACTGCACATTCAGTGGTTTAATCATCATCATCTTTTAGATATTTGATCTTCTTCTTGTGCCGCTCAATTTCTTTCTGCAGACGCTCAATTTCCTTTATATGATGACTGATCTCCTCTTCATGGTGTTTCTTCAAGGCTGCCAGTTGTTCTTTACTGCGTGCTCTACAAGGATACAGTGGCTCTGCATTAAATCCCAATCCTTCACCCCAGAGACCTTTAAGCATAACCTGCGATACCTAAGGCAAAGAACAGGAGTCCCAATCTCACTGGAGTCTGGGTGGTCATCCTCTTCTACTCGCTCAAGCCCCACTAGTTAAAGAATACTCCATCTTGAGATATATGTACCTTAAGGATGACCAAAATGATTCCATTTTCCTAGTGCTAGTGCCTGAAATTCCATTATTTATGAGTTACTCCTTTCAGATTTCTCTTTAGAAAACTCCAGAGAGGTGTGTCATTAAGTCCCATATATCTTAGGATAGGAAGCACCCAGAGATCAGAATCCCTTTTTTTGGAGGGGTGGGGTGGAGAGCAAAAGGAGGGAAGGATGAACAAATAAACATGTCCTATCTCAATTTATCTAGGGCTTTCTTTGCCTAGGGAAATGCATGGCTCACTGTAAAGGCCAAAATGAAGGGGGAAAAGGTACTTGGCAGTCCCATTTAGGTCTCAAGAAGGGACAATCAAATGTTGGTTTGGGCACATACGGGCCTCAGTTTTCCTGAACTGTAAAATGTTGATGCCCAATTACATGGTATCTAAGGGGTGTGCCTTGGTTCTGGTATGGTAGGTGACATGGTGATAATTCTTAACAGTGAGCAACAAAGAGCAGAAGTTAAAAGCTAGACCAAAGGAGAAGAAGCAGAAGAGAGATTAGTTCCACACTGCTCCCCACTGTGGACAAGTCAGAAAATGATAATTTTGCGCTGGGAAAGAGTCCCTAGGTCCAAACTGCTCTGTAGGCTAGCTGGGCTGGGCTGGGTTGGGTAGGGCAGGGCAAAAGTCTCCAAGAAGTAGGGGAGGAGGGTTCCAACTAGGAGCAGCTTCCTTGGTTGGAAGCACGCTGGCGGAATTGAAGATCATGGGGTCTAAAACAGGCTGAGGGTCTGGAGAGTCAGGGACTCTACGTGGAGTAGAAAAGAACGAGTAGAGAGAGGGGTTACGGGTGGTTGAAGGCAGAGGGAATCAGGCTCAGGATGTCTGCAAGGATTAGGCAGTGGGACCTAGACATCTTGGAAGAATCTGAAAGCCATTTCACTCCATGGGTGGGCATGGGAAATGATTCAGGAAAAGTTGAGCCATGGTCTGAGAGTTCTGGAGACCAGCGGATGGAAATGGCTTGGGTTTGGGGCCCCTGCACTGTTCGGTGGGGCACTGGGAGCGCCCTATAGGTGGCGGCAAACAGGACCTCAAATATTGAGGGTGATGCGCTCAGGGCCCGCTAGATCTTTTGGGAGACGGGCGCCCGAGGGACAAGTAAGGGAAGGGTCGGGCCATTGGAAGGTTTTTTTGTTTGTTTGTTTTAAGATTTATTTACCTATGAGAGAGAGAGAGAGAGAGAGAGAGAGAGAGAGAGAGAGAGAATGCCAGCGAGTGGTGGGGGAGGGGCGGAGGGCTAGGAAGAGAGAGAATCCCAAGCAAACTCCCCTCCCAGCACGGAGCCGGATCCCTGGCTCGAACCCACAACCCGAGATCACGACCGCAGCGGAAACCAAAAGCGGGCTGCTCAACTGACTGAACCACCCAGGTGCCCGGGCGATTTTAAGTTTAAGAAGGATCGGAGGGCCGCGAGAGATCTAGACTGGACTGGGGCTCCGTGGACCTCACCGGAAGTATCGTTCCTCTTCAGCTTGCTCTCTCTTTCCGAAGGCCCCACCTGCCTCCCGGATCGAGCCCGCGCTGGAGTCTGACTGCGGAGAGAGATGGGAACGTCGGTAAAGGTGCGAAGGGAAGATGGAATCCGCGCTCAGGGGTAGGGCTGCGGACACTACCGCCGGCATACCCGTTCGGAACTGAAGCCTCGGGCTTGCAAGGCCCTAAAGCCCCACAAGCTCAGCCGCACCCGGGTAGCCAAAGTCGTGACAGCCATTGTTGTTGCAGCAGGACCTCTCCAGTCACTGGCGGGGGAGCTTCTCCGCAGACGCTAAGGGCTCTGGGAGCCAGGCAGCCAATCTTTTCGATGGAGAGGCGGGACGAACCTAAGAGTAGCGAATTACGACGCGGAGAAGGCGGAGTTTCTGCAGTCAAGCAGCGAATCCCGAGCGAGAGGCGGGCCTATTCGTAGCCAATCTCTAGCAAGGTCTTTGGGGCCAAAGGCCTGGGTTGTAATAATGGAGTAGGAACGTTGAAAGAAGTGCGAATCCCGGCTTTCGGACCCACCAGAGGGAGGCGTGGTATCCACCGGATACCGCGAGTCCAATCCTGAAGTTGTTATTAAACACTCAAAGGAAGCCTTCCCGTTCCCGGACTACTAGCATTGATAAGATGACTAATGTAGGGGTTGGAGGCTATGTCCAGGATGCTCCAATTTAGGGTTCTGGGGACAATTTGTTACATGTCTATGTAGTCTCTTAAGAGGTGCCAGTGTTCTGTAGTTGCACTGACATTTCACTCAAGTCACAGCTTAAAAGTCACCTCAGAAACTCCCCCCTACTTCCTTAGTCATTCTATTGTAGCTACGTTTTGTTCTTTTCACCATTTTAAGTTATTTGGTCAAGTGCGGACTGAATATTTGTAAAATGCAGTAATATATAATTGAACAGGCTTCATAACTGGACTTTCTGCAATGTGATGTAATGAAGTGGAAAAGAGCATAAGTGGTCTGGGGAAGGCTTTGCCATGACCTTCCGCGTAACAAATGTGAGCAAGACCATAGTGGACCATAACCTTGTCCTAAGTCATTTTTTCTCTCTGGGCCCACTTTTTCCTCTTTTAGATGAGAGGGTGGGGCCAGATTATCTTATTTGTGATTACAAAAAAAGCTTCTTTGTTTTTTGTGAAATTGTAGAACTGTTTTTACTCATCACCCTTTGGTTGGGAAAATACCAGCCCTAGTTTGTATGACTTAAAAGATAGGAAATGCCTGCAGGGCATATTTTCAAATGTTCATGACGGAAAACTTGGAAAAATACAAAGGCAGAAGGATAGGAATAATAATCGCTTTTAAGCCCACTACTTAGTGGTAATAATTTCCTGTGTTTCTAGGTGATATTTAAGTGCCATTTCAGAAACTGTTCTACTTTTCAGGTGCTGCTGTTTCTTGATTATCTCCTAGGGTAGGCACTCAATGGAATTACTGAGTTTGTGCAAAGGATTGTGTAGGCACTAGGATGGCTGTAATTTTAAAAAAATGGAAAGTAACAAGTGTTGGTGAGGATGAGGAAAAACTGTAACCCTTGTACATTGCTGGTGGGAAGGTAAAATGGTTCAGCTACTGTGAAAAATAGCTTGGCAGTTGCTTAAAAAGTTAAATACAGAATTATCATAAGACTCAGCAATTTCACTTCTAGGTATGTACCCCCCCCCAAACTGAAAACTGTTACTCAAATACATGTACACAAGTTCATAGCAGCATCGTTTCACATAGCTAGAAGGTGGAAACAGGGGCGTCTGGGTGGCTTAGTCCTTAAGCGTCTGCCTTCAACTGAGGTTATGGTCCGGGAGTCCTGGGATTGAGCCCCATATGGCTCCCCGCTCAGCGGCAAGTCTGCTTCTCCCTCTCTCACTCCCTCTGCTGTGTTCCCTCTCTAGCTGTGTTCCTCTGTCAGATAAATAAATAAAATCTTAAAAAAAAATAGGTGGAAACAACCCAAATATTTGCCAGTTGATGAATGAAAACAAATTGTGGTATACTTATATAGCAGAATAACATTCAGACATAAAAAGTAATGAAAGAATGACATATGCTATATCTTGGATGAACCTTGAAAACGTTATGCTCAGTGAAAGAAGGCAGACACAAAAGACCACATATTGTATGATTGCATTTATGAGAGGTCCAGAATAGGTAAATCCGTGGAGGCAGAACACAGATTGGTTGCTGTAAGAGGTTGAGTAGAAGGGGGAATGGGGAGGAACTACTTAATAGCTGTCAGGTAAACTTTTGGGGTGATGAAACTGTTTTGGAACTAGATAGAGGTTGGTGGTTGCACAACAGTGTGAGTGTAATAAGAAACACTGAATTATTCATTTTAATTATATGTTATGTATATTTCACCTCAATTTAAAAAAAGAGTATTTAGTTAAAAGTGTCTGGCCGGGCTGCGAACCCTTTAAGAGTCACAAGGAAGGGGCGGGGCTAGAGAGGCGGGCCTGTAAGAATCACAGGAGGCTGCGCCTGCGCAGGGGAGTCACGTGGTTGCTGGACCGGGGAAATGGCGGCTCCAGGAGAGAGCGGAGCTTCGGCGGGCGGAGGGAGTACCGAGGAAGCATTTATGACCTTCTACAGTGAGGTGAACACCGAGTGAGGAGTAGTGGCACTGGGGAGACCCCGCCCGGTCCTACTTTCCCAGCGGGCAAAAGCAGTGGTCTTCCTGGCCTGGATCGTTGGGCGGCTCCTCCTTTCTGGCCTTCGGGGAGGCGGGGGGCTAGGGGTGTGTGTTCGTCTCTGCCTGATAGTTTCTGGGGGAATCCCTTAGGCATCGGAAAAGGGGCCGGTGTTCGACGTCTGCGGGTAGACGAGTGTGGCCAACGAAGTGCCTGGGCGCGTGCAGAGGTCCCCACGTCCGCGGAGTCGGAGCCTGGCAGGGACCGACAGAGGCTGGCCTTCTTGGGCGCGACTTAACTCTCTTGGGCCTCATTTTTATTCTAAACGGAAGCACTGTTCACTCTTAGTCCTCTGTAATGAGTTGTATTAGTGGTTATTTCTGCCGTTCGCGAACGCCAGGCACTATGCATCATGCCCATAGGCATTATTTCTGTTTTAGAGATGACAAACCTGAGGTTTAGGGAGGTGAAAGAAATAATTTGTTTTGGGTCGTAAAGCAGATAACAGCCTAGTGTCATGTTAGGACTGGAGTCAGTTTGGTTTGAGCCTCGATTACTGTTGCATTTCCAGCGCCTAGAACATAGTGATTGGTAAATATTTGTTAGAATAAATGAATGAGTGAATGAAAGAAAAGCCTGCTGTTTGGATTCGGAGGACCTTGGATTGGATTTCTGCAAGGCAGTTAATTGGACTGTGAACTTTTTTCAAGGCATTGGTTTTGTAGCTTTTCCGTTTCCACTTCTGTAAATTGAGAGTTAATATTAAAACGAGTTTTATGAGCGTTAAAGGAGCTAGTGTATAAGAAAGGGACTTCTGTGAATTGGCATGGATTTGAGGAATGGAGTTGCACCCCTCTAGGCTGTGAGCTACTCAGTTCAGCACTATGTCACTAATCTTTTATTTTTTTATATATATATTTTGAAATATTTTATTTATTTGACAGAAACACAGCTAGAGAGGGAACACAAGCAGGGGGAGTGAGAGAGGGAGAAGCAGGCTTACTGTCGAGCAGAGAGCCCGATGTGGGACTCGATCCGGGGTCTCCGGGATCATGACCTGAGCTGAAGGCAGTCGCCCAACCAACTGAGCCACCCAGGCGCCCCTATTTTTTTATATTTTAAAGATTTTATTTATTTGACAGAGAGAAGCACAGCCAGAGAGGGAACACAAGCAGCAGGAGTGAGAGGGAGAAGCAGGCTCCCCGCCGAGCAGGCATCCCGATGTCAGGCTCGATCCGATGTCAGGCTCGATCCCGGCACTCCTGGATCACTACCGGAACTGAAGGCAGAGACTTAACCACTGAGCCACCCAGGCGCCCCTAATCTTATTTAACAGTTTTTGTTACATAGTAGTTTCTCCAAAGTATAAAATTTAAAAATGGAATTAGCACATCCTTTGTAGTTTGTCCTTTTGAAATGCCCAGTTTTGAAAATGTCGATACACTGTTACCAAAGCTTATTGACATCTGATGACTACTCTGCAGTCATATGGGAAATTGTTTCACTTACCATTGCTTAGTTAAAGAGGAAAAGAAAATAAAAAAGAAAATTCTAGTTTGTTTGAATTGACTGAGAGAAAGTACCTAAAGGAGGGCCCTTAGTCATCATTCAGTCAAGGTTTATTGAGTACTGGACATGTACTGGGGTACTGTTTAGGGGCTGGAGGTATGGTAGTGATCAACGGAAAAATCCTATCTTCATAGAGCTTGCACTCTATAGAGAAGGATAGCAGCAAATAAACATGTACAATATAGTGGCAGATAGGGATAAGTGCCACGAGGAAAAATAAGTCTGAGAAAAAAGTTAGAGTATAGGAGGTGGGGAGTGGCATGCTACTTTAAAAAAAAGTGAAGAGGGAAGATACTGAGAAGGAATAGCTTTTTTTTTTTAGAGAGATTTTATTTATTTGACAGAGAGAAACACAGCCAGAGAGGGAACACAAGTAGGGGGAGTGAGAGAGGGAGAAGCAGGCTTCCTGCTGAGCAAGTAGCCCGATGCGGGGCTCAATCCCGGGTCTCCAGGATCATGACCTGAGCCGAAGGCAGTCACCCAACCAACTGAGCTACCCAGGCGCTCCAGGAATGGCTTTTTATGTTACTCAAATTATTTCCGAACTCCTTTTGGCCATAGGAATAAAGGTGGTATATAACATACCAGTGATTCATTTTAACTAGTATTACAACTTTGCCAGTGGCGCCAAGGATATTTTCCTGGCACTGCCGCGTGCCTGTTCTCCTTAGCATTGTCTTTGGGTCAGGGCTTTTTCTTTTTCCTTCCCTTCTTTCTTTTAAGATTTTATTTATTTATTTGTTTGGGTGGGGAGGTGTAGAGAGGGGAAGAGAAAGAATCCCAGGCAGACTTTGCACTGAATGCAGAACGGGACACAGGGCTAGATCCCAGGACCCTAAGATCATGACCCAAGTGGAATCAAGAGTTGCGTGCCCAAACCGACTGAGCCCCTGGGCCAGCGATTTTTCTAACTCTGTTCTAGTTAGGTAGTCAGAGTTATTTGTCTCTTCCATATACTTTTTTAATGCTGTTTTTAGTATATATTTCAGTGTAATTTTCTTTTTCTTTTTTCTTTTTTCAAAGATTTTATTTATTTGAGAGAGAGAGAGAGAGAGAGAGAGAGAGAGAGAGAGAACAACACGAGCAGGGTGAGGGGCAGAGGTAGAAGCAGACTACCAGATGAGCAGGGAGCCCATTACAGGGCTCGATCTCGGGATTCCAGGATCATGACCTGATCATGACAACTGAGCCACTCAGGTGGGGCTCGATCCCGGGTCTCCAGGATCTTAACTGTATTTTTCTTTTCCTTTTTTTTTTTTTTTTTAAAGATTTTATTTATTTGACAGAGAGAAACACAGCCAGAGAGGGAACACAAGCAGGGGGAGTGAGAGAGGGAGAAGCAGGCTTCCCGCCGAGCAGGGAGCCTGATGTGGGACTCGATCCCGGGGCTCCAGGATCATGATCTGAGCCGAAGGCAGTCGCTTAACCAACTGAGCCACCCAGGCGCCCCTGTATTTTTCTTAAATAAAAAGTTGTAAATTATGTATGAACGGCACAGGCACAACTTCCATCATTACAGCGGAAACTTTTAAAAAAAGCTTTATTTATTTGACAGAGAGAGAGAGAGATCACAAATAGGCAGAGAGGAAAGTAGAGAAAGAAGGAGGAGCAGGCTCCCTGCTGAGCAGAGAGCCCTATGTGGGGCTCCATCCCAAGACCCTGAGATCATGACCTGAGCTGAAGGCAGAGGCTTATTAACACTCCGAGCCACCCAGGCGCTCCTCCAGTGGAAACTTTTTGAAAGTGGCAGCTGAGATATATTTATGTTTGAATGTTCTTGATTTCTCAAATTGTTAAAATTCTTGTTTACAAGTTGGCTAGTTGGGAACCAGTCAGTTAATCTCTTAAGTCTCAGTTTTCTTATCTGTAAAATGGGGGTATAGTAATATCTACTGTATAGGATGGTTGGGAGGAATAGATATTTGTAAAGTTTTTTTTACATTATTAGAATTCAGTAAGTGATAACTATTGTAATTATTCCCAAAACATTTGGCAAACTATCTTCCACATATAGACAAATGTTTGCTCAACATGTGAGTAGCTTGTTAAGATGACAATTCAGAATTTATTATTGAATTTTACTAATGAAATTTTTATCTTCCTTCATTTTAGGTGAAACAAATAGAGAAGAGAGATTCAGTTCTTACATCCAAAAATCAGATTGAAAGACTGACCCGTCCTGGTTCTTCCTACTTCAATTTGAACCCATTTGAGGTGAGCTGTCTGATGTTGCTGTGGTTTTGTGATGGGAGAGCTTTGCATAGCTGCAGGCAGACTTACATTGGAACACACACGTAATTTGTCTTATAGTTGGAACTGAGATTTGGTGGTTTTATTGCGAACAGAGTTCAAGAGGTATAATGTTAAGGAAAATGAGATGGTCTTTGCCTTCTCAAATATTCTCCATCTTTTGCTAACACAAATATATAGGACTTTATTTTCAGATGTGAAGGGATCACTAGCCTTGATAAATTTAGGACTTTTGATTTAGTTTGCTTGTTATAGCTTTTCTGTTTTACTGCAGTAACAAATTAAAAAAACCCAACAGCCAAAAAAATGATCACAAGGTTGTAGACAAGCAAATATACTTTTTGGGTTCCCTTAGTTTTCTTATTTTATTTTTTAAACTTTATTTATTTATTTGATAGAGAGAGAGATCACAAGCAGGCATAGAGGCAGGTAGAGAGAGAGGAGGAAGCAGGCTCTCTGCTCCCAGGACCCTGAGATCATGACCTGAGCCTAAGGCAGAGACTTTAACCCACTGAGCCACCCAGGTGCCCTATTTTATTTTATTTTTTAAAGATTTTTATTTATTAGAGAAAGAGATAGCAAGAGAGAGCACGAGCAGGGAGGAGAGGGAAAAGCGGGCTCCCTGTAAGCAGGGAGCCTGATGCAGGGCTCAAGCCCAGGATGGTGGGATCATGACCTGAGCCAAAGGCAGGCACTTAATACTAAGCCATCCAGGTGGCCCTAGTTTTAGAATTTTTCCTAATTATGACAGTAAATCATATTTCATTTTTTAAAGATTTTATTTTTATTTTGTTTTTGTTTTTGACAGGAAGTAGGATTTATTGGTGGGCATGAATAGGGAGGGGGCAGTAGCAAGGTTCTCATGAGTGCAGAGCCCTCCATTTGTCCAAGGGACCACGATTAGGGATGTATTTGACCCCACAGCCATCTGGGATAAGCCAGTTTTCAGCCAGCATGTCTTCAAATTCGTCTGCATTAAACTTAGTGAAACTCTGGTTCTTAGAGATGTGGATCTTCTGGTGGCCAGGGAACTTAAATTTGGCCCTGCATAGAGCCTCAATCACATGCTCCTTGTTCTGTGGCTTGGTATGGATGGACATGAAGACTTGGCCAAAGGGGACCCTGGCTACTGTGCTCTAGGGCTTTCCAAAGGCACCCTTTATACTTATCTGTACTCTAGATTGGAGATAGCACGAGGTCATCTCAGTGTCCACTGGAAAGGGTTATCTCCGAGGTCAACCTTAGGTCAACCCATACAGTCAATAGGCTGTATAATCAAGGAGGCTACTGTTTGCAGCCATGGCACACGGCCCCCCTGGAGAAAGAGCACAGTCAGCTTAATGACTAGAGATACTTGTTTATTTAAAGATTTTATTTGTCAGAGAGCGCACAAGCAGGGGTGTGGCAGAGGGAAAGGGAGAAGCAGGCTTTTCACTGAGCAAGGAGCCTGATGTGGAACTTGATCCCAGGACCCTGGGACCACAACCTGAGCCAAAGGCAGATGTTTAGCTGACTGAGCTATCCAGGCATCCCAAGATTTTATTTATTTATTTGACAGAGAGAGAGCACAAGCAGGGGTTGGCAGGCACAGGGAGAGGAAGAATCAGGCTCCCTGTTGAGCAAGGAGCCTGATGTGGGCCTCCATCCCACTCAGGACATGATCCCAGAGCTGAAGGCAAGTTCTTAATCAACTAAGCCACCCAGGTGCCCCAGTAAACTGTATTTCTTATACAGTAAATAAAGATTTGAAATACAAAGAAAGCAAGAATAATCCTGTATAATCCCACCTAAGGGAAGTAGCTACTTTTAATTGTTTATACTTCAACTATTTTAAATGTTTTATTTTAGGGGCATGTGGGTGGCTCAGTTGGTTGGGCATCTGACTCTTGATATCAGCTTAAGTCTTGATCTCATGGTCATGAGTTCAAGTCCCACATTGGGGTCCATGCTGAACATGGACCCCTCTTAAAAAAAAAAAAGTTCTGTTTTAAAACAGGGAGGACGATGCACTTCATTCTTACTATTTTAAATGCGGTATTAAGTAAAATACACATTTGTGTACATTCCTTTTTTTAATGATTGATTTTTTTTAATAAAAGTTTATTCTTAAATGTACAATAAGATCTAGGACCACATTTCATTTCAGCTATAGGTAGCAACAGATGTTATGACAGGGAATCCAGATATTTACACAGGAATTGAATTAAGGATCATCATTGCCTCCGGTACAAGGAACAGGTTACTTTTTGCCAGATTTCTTAATTCCACTTGTGGCCAGGGGGCCCTTCCCTGTGGCCTTTGCTTTTAGCTCCTCAAGTTTCTTCCACTCCTCTGTTTCTGCTTGAATGTCTGATCTTCCTTGTTCACCTGCTTGGCCTGCTTCTTGGGCTGCTTTGGGAGCTTCCTCTTGCCACCTTCATGGCTGGACGTGGTGCCTGCCACCCCTTCCTCAGCCCCTGCCACTGGAAGCAGTAGATACATTTCTTAAAGTCTTTATAATTATTATTTAAGTAATTCCTTAATGTGGGATATTTAAACTAGTTTCTAATTGTTTACAACTATAATTTTGACATGAATATTGTTACATCTTATAAAAACACTTATTGAGTATCAAAAACTTTTTTGTTCCCACTTTTTTAATCTGGTAAAATATGCATAACATAAAATTAGCTATTTTAACCATTTTTAGATGTACAGTTCATTGGCATTAAGTACATTCAGTGTTGTGTAACCATTACCACTGTTGTTTCCAGAACTTTTTCATCATTCTAAATAGGAACTCCAAATCCATTGAACAGTAACTCCCTGTTCCTCCTACACCCCAGTATATTGCTGTTCTATTTTCTATTTATGAATTTGCCTATTCTAAGTGCCTCGTATAGGTGGAGTCATATAGTATTTGTTCTTTTGTATCTGGCTTATTTTATTTGGCATAATGTCTTCAAGGTTCATCCACTGCTTCTGTTTTTTGAAGAGTAATTTTTTTTTAAAGATTTTATTTATTTGACAGAGAGAAACACAGCCAGAGGGGGAACACAAGCAGGAGGAGTGAGAGAGGGAGAAGCAGGCTTCCCGCGGAGCAGGGAGCCCGATGTGGGACTCGATCCCGGGTCTCCGGGATCATGACCTGAGCCGAAGGCAGTCGCTTAACCAACTGAGCCACCCAGGCGCCCCTAGAGTAATTTTTTTTAAAAATTTTATTTGTTTATTTGACAGAGAGAGACACAGCAAGAGAGGGAACACAAGTAGGGGGAGTGAGATAGGGAGAAGCAGGCTTCCTGCCAAGCAGGGAGCCCGATGCGTGGGGCTCGATCCCAGGACTCTGGGATCATGACCTGAGCCGAAGGCAGACACTTAAGGACTGAGCCACCTAGGCACCCCTTGAAGAGTAATTTTTAAAGAATTTTTACATTTTGGGGCATCTGGGTGGCTCAGTGGGTTAAGCGCCTACCTTTAGCTCAAACCCTGCATCAGGCTCCTTGCTCAGCGGGGATTCTGCTTCACTCTCTCCCTCTGCTCTTCCCCCTGCTTGTGCTCTTTCTCTCTCAAATAAATAAATACAATCTTAAAAAAAAAATCTTTAAAAAAATAAGAAAAGAATTTTTACATTTTATTTTTTTTTATTTTATTTATTTTTTTTAAAGATTTTATTTATTTGACAGAGAGAAACACAGCCAGAGAGGGAACACAAGCAGGGGGAGTGAGAGAGGGAGAAGCAGGCTTCCCGCCGAGCAGGGAGCCCGATGTGGGACTCGATCCCGGGTCTCCGGGATCATGACCTGAGCTGAAGGCAGTCGCTTAACCAACTGAGCCACCCAGGCGCCCCGAATTTTTACATTTTAAAACAATCTGAGATTTACTGAAAGGCTACAAGTGTACTATGAAGACTTTCTTAGACTCTCTGGTACTAAGTTCTCCATATGATGCCCCTTTCCCCTGCAATACTTGAGTGTATTTTTCCCATAAATGACATGCTCCTACTGAAGCACAGTATAACCATAAAAATCAGGACACAAACACTGATAACATTGTTACCATGTTGTTCTCAGACCCCATTCAATTTGCCTGTTGTCTCAGTAATGCCCTGACTAGCAAAAGGATCCCTCCGAGAATCACCGGTTACATTTAGTTGTCATGTCCCTTTAGTCTTCATCCTGGAACAGTTCTTCAGCAATTCCTAAACTTTGGTGACTTTACCATTTCTGGAGATTATAGGCCAGTTATTTTATAGCATATCTCTCAGTTTGATTTTATTTGATGTTTCTTCAGCTGGACTCAGTTTATGCAATGTTGGCAGGAGTATCACGGAAGTGATACTGTATTCTTCTCTTTGCAACTTATAAAGTACATGTATTTCCATTAGCTTTATCCCATTACTAAATATGTTCACCCAATCACTTCAAGAGGTACCTGCTATGTTTATTCATTAAGTTACTTTTTTCCCTCTTTGTAATAAGTATTTTATAGGGAGGTACTTTGAGACTGTGTAAATATTCTTATCAGAGTTTCAATTTATTCATTTATTAGTATAGATTGAGGGTTTCCTATTTTACTCAGTGTGTTATATTTTGGTATTATTTATTTTATTGCTGAGGTGGTCCCAAGTTTGACGAGTAGGTTACCTTTCAAACCAGATCCTATCTTTCCATATTTCTCATCATTCTTTGATTACTAGGGACTTTTGTACTTTTCCTGACGCAGCCTAAAATTAATCATTTCAGTGAGGAGCTCTGGTTCCTTTTAGTGTTTCCTGGGTGTATTTAGAATCAAGATTTGGGTGCTAGGTGTTCTCATTGCTGTTGGGAATGTCACTGTCCCTAGACCCTGTTGGTGCACAGGGCCAAGGATTGGATGAGTGTGTGTGTGTGTGTGTGTGTGGGCGTGTGTGCGTGTGCGTGCACACGCAGCTGCCTGTGTGTATATGTCTGTACACATATATTTACATCCAGTTTCATTCCCAACACTGCAGAGTTTATTCTCATTTTTTTTTTTTTTTTTTAAGATTTTATTTATTTGACAGAGAGAAACACAGCCAGAGAGGAAACACAAGCAGGGGAAGTGAGAGAGGGAGAAGCAGGCTTCCCGCCGAGCAGGGAGCCCGATGTGGGACTCGATCCCAGGTCTCCGGGATCATGACCTGAGCCGAAGGCAGTCTCTTAACCAACTGAGCCACCCAGGCGTCCCTCTCATTTTTTTTCTTTTCTGTGTTTGTGATTCCTTTCTTTCATAGTGAGAAATTGGGCTGCCACTATCATAAATATATGTATATTTACTTAGCTGATCCTCCCTTTGCATCTGATCTCCCAGCTGCCATTCTTTCCATCTTGTGAGTGCCCTCCTCACCCTGCTTTATTATGACACCAACACCAGGCTGTCTCATTGTGCAAAAACCCTTCTCACCATTCCTGAGCCCAAAACCCTGCCAGGTTACCCCTCTATGTAGGTGCGTTCTTCACCCAGCTCAGGCTCCTTATGTTTGTCCTCCACCCCCTGGGGCCTCCAGCATCCTCCTCATCAAGCAGATACCTTCCTACCTTGCTCTGGCTTTGACACCCTATGTTAGGCTAACTTCCTCTGAGAACACCTTCCTCATCTTTCTTGGGCTTTAACTCCATACTCCAGGTTACCCCTGTGCGTGGAGGTCCTCTTCGCTTTGCTCAGTTCCAACTTCTGTGCCAGCCATATTTCCATACAGATGCTCTCTACATCCTGCTTGGGTTCTAACACCTCTTGTTGGGCTTCCTTCTTACATTGGATGCCCTCCTACATGGACACTCATTTCACCAAGCACAGGTTTCCTATGCCTGGCCACACCTTTGTGGAGATGTTCTTGCTTGGGCTCTGATACTCTATGGCAGGCCACCTTCCCTTGTGGACACTTTCTTACCTAGCTCAGTCTCAGATACCCAGTGTTAGGCTCTACTTCCATGTGGATGCCTTGCTTATCCCTCTTGGGCTCTTGGCAACTGCACTTGGCTACCTTCCCATGTTTAGTCTTACCCTGCTTAGGTATTAACCCCTGTGCTGGGCACCTGGGTGGCTCAGTGGGTTAAAGCCTCTGCCTTCGGCTCAGGTCATCATCTCAGGGCCCTAGGATCGAGGCCCACATTGGGCTCTGCTCAGCAGGGAGCCGTTTCCTCTGCTCTCTCTGCCTGCCTCTCTGCCTACTTGGATCTCTCTCTCTGCCAAAGAAATGAATAAAATCTTTAAAACAAAACAGAACAAAACAACACCCCGTGCCAGGCTCTCTGTCCATCGAGGTGCCCTTCTCAGCCTACTTTCTACCTCTCTGTCAGCTGCCCTTCTTTGTGGATGCTCTTACCCATTTGTGTTCCCATCATTGTGTGACTGGCCACTACTCCCTATGTGGTCACCACTGTCTTCATCCCAGGTAGGCTCTGGCACTGCTCTGGGCCGTTTTGACGCCTCACCCAGAGTAGATGTCTACTAGTAGATGTCTAAGTGCCTGGCTCCACTTAATGTGTTTGGATTGTATTGTTCGGAAAAGGAAGGGGAAGATGGAAAGCTTTGAGGAGTGCCTGACTGGCTTAGTTGGGAGAGCCTGCGACTCTTGGTCTTAGGGTATGAGTTCGAGCCCCATGTTCGGTGTAGAGTTTACTTAAAGAATAAAACCTTTAAAAAAAAGTACTTTTGATTTGATTTTGGGGAGAGCATGGAGAAGATAATTTGAGAAGTGATAAAGAATTTGATGGTACATTCTTTCTGTTTAACCATACCTTTATTTATTTATTTATTTTTAGATTTTATTTATTTATTTGAGAGAGAGAATGAGTGAGAGAGAGCATGAGAGGGGAGAAGGTCAGAGGGAGAAGCAGACTCCCTGCGGAGCTAGGAGTCTGATGTGGGACTCAATCCCAGGACTCCAGGATCATGACCTGAGCCGAAGGCAGTGGTTTAACCACCCAGGCAGCCTAACCATACCTTTAAATTGTACACAGTACCATGGAAAGGGGACATGTGATCATATAACTGTTGACTGCTGTTAAGGTAATTCACATTTCCTGTGGAGAGCTGATTGACAAGAAATGACAGATTGTTGGGACCAATATGAGGGCTAGGATTTTAATTCCCTACTAGTTACTGTGGTTCTGCCCTGTAGCTCTTGTCCTGATTATAGGAAGTATGTTTGAGTATATATATACATTATGCATGCATGTATATGTGTGTATATGTTCATACACACAGTTGACCCTGAACAATGCAGAGATTAGGCATGCAAAGCCTTGCATAGTCGAAAATCCATGTATAACTTTTGATTCCCCCAAAATTTAACTGCTAATAACTACTCTTTCCTCTGCTCTCTCTGCCTGCCTCTCTGCCTACTTGGATCTCTCTCTCTGCCAAAGAAATAAATAAAATCTTTAAAACAAAACAGAACAAAACAACACCCCGTGCCAGGCTCTCTGTCCATCGAGGTGCCCTTCTCAGCCTTACTGATAGCATAAAACATCAGTTAACACATATTTTGTATGTTAAATGTATTAAATACTGTATTTGTATAGTAATGTGAGCTAGAGAAAAGAAAATATTAAGAAAATCATAAGAGAAAATACATTTATAGTAGTATACTGTATTTATTGAAAGGAAAGTCTGTATGTAAGTTGACCCACACAGTCCAAACCTGTGTTATTCAAGGGTTGACTGTATGTGTGTGTGTGTTTGAATATATAATCTTTACACAAAGATATGCTATGGTCGACACACTGGGGAAGAAGGGACATTGTGTGTGAATGGGCAGGACTCCATGACTATCCATTAGAATATTTGTTTTTTTTTTTTTAAGATTTTATTTATTTATTTGACAGAGAGAGAGATCACAAGTAGGCAGAGAGGCAGGCAGAGAGGAGGAAGCAGGCTCCCTGCCAAGCAGAGAACCTGATACGGGCCTCAATCCCAGGACCCTGAGATCATGATCTGAGCCGAAGGCAGAGGCCTCAACCCATCGAGCCACCCAGGCGCCCCATGTCTTTTCTATTTTTTACAAACGTGTTGGCCTCTATCTATCTATCTATCTATCTATCTATCTATCTATTTATTTATTTAATTATTTGAAAGAGAGAAACACAGCGAGAGAGGGAACACAAGCAGGGGGAGTGAGAGAGGGAGAAGCAGGCTTCCCGCTGAGCAGGGAGCCCGATGTGGGACTCGATCCCGGGTCTCCGGGATCATGACCTGAGCCGAAGGCAGTCGCTTAACCAACTGAGCCACCCAGGCGCCCCTCGTGTTGGCCTCTTTATAGGGTGGATGTCATTATCATAGTCTTTTTATAAAGTTGCTTTTTGACTCTAAGTCAGAATTCTGGGTGTTCGTTGTGATACAGGAAACAAGTGACTTTTGCTTCTCATGCAACAACTGTTGAGCCATCTAAATGAACCTGATTTTTCTACAGAGATAAGCAGTCTGGTCTTCTCGTAAGGAGGTTAATGCAGTAGTAGCCGTCATCTCAGTTGTCAACTGAAATATGAATGGGCTTTTTTTTTTTTTAAGGTTTTATTTATTTGACAGAGAGAAACACAGCCAGAGAGGGAACACAAGCAGGGGGAGTGAGAGAGGGAGAAGCAGGCTTCCCACCGAGCAGGGAGCCCGATGTGGGACTCGGTCCCGGGTCTCCAGGATCATGACCTGAGCCGAAGGCAGTCGCTTAACCAACTGAGCCACCCAGGCGTCCCTGAATGGGCTTTTAAGACACTGCCTCACTGAACAGCAGGTAGAAAAGGGAGGAAGTAGACTGGGAATCTGATGGGTCTTCTTAGAAATTTTTATCCAGGGAGCATTTTTTTTTTCTTCCTGCCATCTCTGCAGCTCCCTGTTTGGACACGTATCTAACCTTTAGCCATTATGCAAGCATCTTTTCTTTTGCGTTCTGCAGTTTTTCTTAGGTTGAGGGCCCTGCCCCACTTTTTTTTTTCTTTTTAAAGATTTGATTTATTTACTTGACAGAGAGAAACACAGCTAGAGAGGGAACACAAGCGGGGGGAATGAGAGAGGGAGAAGCAGGCTTTTCGCAGAGCAGCGAGCCCGATTCAGGGCTCAATTCTGGGACTTGGGGATCACGACCTGAGCTGAAGGCAGACGCTTAATGACTGAGTCACCCAGGCACGCTCCTTCCCTCCCTTCCTTCCTTCCTTTTTAAAAAAGATTTGATTTACTTCCTTGACAGAGAGAAACACAGCTAGAGAGGGAACAAACCAGGCGGAGTGAGAGAGGGAGAAGCAGGCTTCCCACCAAGCAGGGAAACTGATGTGGGGCTAGATCCCAGGACTCCGGGATCACAACCTGAGCTGAAGGCAGATGCTTAACAACTGAGCCACCCAGGTGCCCCACCTTCCCCACTTTCTTTCCTAAGCTTAGATGAGCCTGTGTCCTTGCTGAGTCCTGTCCTTTTTGTGTTCCTTGTTTTGATTTAATTTTAAGACACTCGCAGGGAGCATCACTGACTTTAGGATTTTCTTTTTTTCTTTCTTTCTCTCTTTCTTTCTTTCTTTCTTTCTTTCTTTCTTTCTTTCTTTCTCTTTTTTTTACATTATTTTATTTTTTCAGTGTTCCAAGATTTCATTGTTTATACCCCACACCCAGTGCTCCATGTAATATATGTCCTCAATACCCCCCACCAGGCTCACCCATTCCCCCACCTCCCTCCCTTCCAAGGCCTTCAGTTTGTTTCTGAGTCCAAAGTCTCTCATGTTTCATCTCCCTCCCCTATTTACCGTATTTCCCATTTCCTTTCCTTCTCCTACTGTCCTCCATATTACTCCTTATGCTCAAGTAAGTGAAACCATAATGATATTTGACTTTCTCTGCTTGGCTTATTTCACTCAGCATAATCTCCTCCAATCCCATCCATGTTGCTACAAATGTTGGGTTTTACTTTCTGATGGAGGCATAATATTCCATTTTATATATGGACCATATATCTTCTTTATCCGTTCATCTGTTGAAGGGCACCTTGGCTCTTTCCACAGTTTGGCGATTGTGGCCATTGCTACAATGATCATTGGGATACATATGGCCCCTCTTTTCAGTACATCCGTATCTTTGGGGTAAATACCCAGTAGTGCAATTGCAGGGTCATAGGGTAGCTCTATTTTTCATTTTTTAAGGAATCTCCACACGGTTTTCCAGAGCGGCTGCACGAACTTGCATTCCCACCAACAGTGTAAGAGGGTTCTCCTTTCTCCGCAGCCTCTCCAACACTTGTTTCCTGTCCTGTTAATTTTGGTCATTCTGACTGGTGTAAGGTAGTATCTCAATGTGGTTTTGATTTGAATTTCCTCGATAGCTAATGATGATGAACATTTTTTCATGTGTCTGTTAGCCATTTGTATGTCTTCTATGGAGAAGTGCCTCTTCATGTCTCCTGCTCATTTTTTGATGTGATAGTCTTTATTTTGGTTATTGAATTTGAGGAGTACATCAGCTCTTTGTAGTGTCATTTGCAAATATCCTTTCTCATGCGGTGGCTTGCCTCTTTGTTTTGTTGATTGTTTCCTTTGCTGTGCAGAAGCTTTTTATTTTTGTGAAGTCCCAAAAGTTCATTTTCGCTTTTGTTTCCTTTGCCTTTGGAGACGTGTCTTGAAAGAAGTTGCTGTGGCCCATGTCGAAGAGGTTATTGCCTATGTTCTGCGCTAGGATTTTTTCCTGTCTCATGTTGAGATCTTTCATCCATTTCAAGTTTATCTTTGTGTGTTTATTTTCTTTCTGTCTTGTTAAATACCTTGGAAAGAATGATATTTATCTCATAGAACCCTAGTACTTGTGCATCATTAACAGGTCACGGAGTTCAGATGTGACAGATTAGATTCCTTTTTCAAGTGCAAGATCCCAAGGGAAGCTATTAACAGTTTGAGTTCAGAAACTTGTATAAGTGTCAGGCATTTTTGTTAATGTGAGATGATTAGTTAACTCTCTGTGGTCTAAGACTGTGGGTTCTTCACTGTAGTATCCCCAAAGCCTGAGACACAGTAGGAGGTCAGAAAAATTCAGATTCCAAGAATCTGAACAGATATGTGTGCTTCCTAAGAGCCATATTGGTAATATGGAATTTGTCCTGTTTTTTTTGTTTTGTTTTGTTTTGTTTTGTTTTTTACATTTATCCTCTGTGGAAGAATTACTTATTACTTACCTGCTTGTCCCCTGATGGACCTTAAATTCCATGAGATGAGTAGTGAGCACAGTATCTAGCAATCCTAGGTGCTCCAAACATTGTACTGAGTGGGAAACTGGCTTCAGAGAGGTTTGGCCATAGGGATAGGACCACTGCTGTCATTTCATGGCCACATATGGCACCTCCAACTCTTAAAGATAGAAAAAGAGTTGGATTAGCTTGGAAGGCACGAGGTGAACATTTGTTGCCCATGATCACATATGCACATGTGATAAAGCTCTTGGAAAAATAACTTTTGGTTGGTGTGTGTGTGTGTTTGTGTGTGTGTATCTATACGTAACTTCTTCATTTTTGCCAGATCATCTGAAAGTCAACTGTGGGGCTTCATGCCTAAATTACCATGCATCTCCTCAGAACAAGAACAGATTTCTGCATAACCACAACACCATTAGAAAAACAACATTGATTCAATAACATAATCTGATGGAGTCCACACTCAAGCAGCCCCATTTGTCCGCCAAATCTCAGTTACAGCTGTTTTACTTACTTAACTTGGGAACCAGTCAAGGTTTATGAATTGCATTTTGGTATGATTAGTTCTGGGCTATAGCTTTATCGGAAGCTTTTTTGGTGTGTGAAGGTGGAAAGTTTTCTTTCTCATTCATTTTGGACACCTCGGGTTTGTTGGACTGTGGTTTGCTCCAATACATTTCTTTTCCCCAGAACCAAGGTAAGGTAAGATTCTCTTCTGAATGTGTGTGTGTACAGCCATCTGCCTTTGTCCATAAGTCTTTTATGGCTGCATACTTCCTCTTGAGTGACTTTTCCCCAGTTCCTTTCTTCCTTGGGAAGTTATGAGGGGAACACACAACGAATCTTGAAAATTCTTTGCTTTAAAGTTCTTCTTTCCCCTCACCTTGAAGTTTCTGCCTGGCATTGGAGAGTGGGCATGCTTCTGTCATAACCTTCCAAAGGCTGGTGAATGCAGTGGTGATTCAGCTTCATTGCCTTCCAATAACTTTATTACTCTAGGTGAGGTGTTGGGATGGTTTGAAAGCTTGCAGTAAATCTTAACATTCCTTGTTGCCACGTTTTTAAAAAACATTGCAATCATCTGACTAAGCTTGGTAGATTACTTTGCAGTTTTAATTTCTAGTATGTATTAAGGTTTATTTTCATTTTTTTTCCTTTTGGCTGCTGCCCCCCACCTCCCACCCCATGCCTGTTACTAATTGATCCTAGTTCTGCTAACTTTGAATGTACTTTTTTCTAACCATCATTTCTTGCCGGTGCTTTAAAAGATTCAGATCAGTTGGGGATCTTGTTGTACTGAAGTGGGGCCTTCACTTCTGAATTTCTTTATTTTTTAATTTTTTAAATATTTTAAAGATTTTATTTATTTGACAGAGAGAAACACAGCCAGAGAGGGAACACAAGCAGGGGGAGTGAGAGAGGGAGAAGCAGGCCTCCTGCCGAGCAGGGAGCCCGATGTGGGACTCGATCCTGGGTCTCTGGGATCATGACCTGAGCCAAAGGCAGTCGCCCAATCAACTGAGCCACCCAGGCGCCCCCACTTCTGAATTTCTAACAAACTCTTCTCCCCCTCTACCCTTTCAGGACCTTTCTCTGACCTTGAATACCAAGTAAATAAATACTAGGCGCTATGTTGAATCTGTGAACTACACTGTGAAATCATTTGCTTTAATTGTATATAATGTTCCCTTCCCCCAGAATCATTTATTATATGGTAATTTTAAAAAATAAGTATGTTTCCCCTGTTTATTTATCTTTGCATTCCTAGTACAGAGCAGTGTGTTCAGCAGGTAGTAGCTGCTATGTAGATGTTTGAATGAATGTATGTATTTGTGGTAATGGATCAAGGTCTTTGATTAGGACTTGTCCACACCAGCTTACCTAGGCTTGGAGAAGAAGGATTAAATTTATTTTTTTAAAAACAAGGTTGCTCAAAAAACACAGGTGATCCTTCCATTTGGCTGTACCTCAGTTCTCACGTGTTGGAATCAGACTTTTCTAGAGTGGGCCCCAAGCATCACTCACAGGTCTTCACAGGCTAAGAACCATTGGCCCAAATGATTTACAGATATAAAGTGGAGCTCAGTAGATCTTTCTGGATTGAAAATTAGGGAGCCAGCCTAATTTTTTTCCCTGTTCCATGTTTAGGCTTTCTCCACATTTGCAAAGATAAGAGGGGTTGGTAGGGGGATACTTTCTGTAATGAATGGAGGGAAAATACAGCATGGTCTGGAAACATGTCTCTGGGTAAGATAAATTCTTCTGATGGAACAAAAGTAGCTACTATATTATAGTGGTATAACTATTATTCTGTTACTGATTTCTCATTTATATTTTTTTCTTTTAAAAAATATTTTATTTTTCAGGGCGCCTGGGTGGCTCAGTTGGTTGAGCGACTGCCTTCGGCTCAGGTCATGATCCTGGAGACCCGGGATCGAGTCCCACATGGGGCTTCCTGCTCAGCGGGAAGCCTGCTTCTCCCTCTCTCACTCACTCCCCCTGCTTGTATTCCCTCTCTCGCTGTGTTTCTCTCTGTCAAATAAATAAAATCTGTAAAAAAAAATTATTTTTAAAAAATTATCTCTACAGTCAATGTGGGGCTTGAACTCATGACACCAAGAACAAGAGTTTCACATTCTACTGACTGAGCCAGCTGGGCACCCCTCATTTATATTTCTTTTTTTTTTTAAAGATTTTATTTTATTTATTTGACAGAAAGAAACACAGCCAGAGAGGGAACACAAGTAGGGAGAGTGAGAGAGGGAGAAGCAGGCCTCCCGCCGACCAGGAAGCCCGATGTGGGGCTCGATCCCAGGACTCAGGGATCATGACCTGAGCAGAAGGCAGACGCTTAACGACTGAGCCACCCAGGCGCCCCTCATTTATATTTCTTGAGCATTTTTAGAACTGTGTGCTAGGCACTGTTCTGGAATGTTGAGTACTGTTCTAGATGCTGACTATACTATATATAATTATTGGACACCTGTTCAATTCATGAATTCTTTTAATCTCTTTTACAGTGTTGATTTTGGTTCTTCTAGGTTCTTCAGATAGATCCTGAAGTGACAGATGAAGAAATAAAAAAGAGGTTTCGGCAGGTACAGTACCGTTTCCCTGTAATAGATGGAGTTTGAACCTTTTGGAAATACAGTAAGCACATGATTCTCTTAGGACTTGCTATTATGACTTTTGGGCCAAAATTTTAACTTTTTTTTTTTTTTTTTTTAAGATTTACTTATTTTAGAGAGAGAGCGTGCATGTGTGTGGGTGGTAGGGGATGGTGTGGAGGGGCAAAGGGAGAGGGAGAGAGAATCTCAAGCAGATTGCCCACTGAGTGGGAAGCCCGACACGGGGTTTGATCTTACAACCCTGAGGTCATGACCTGAGGCGAAACTAAGAGTCAGATGCTTAACTGACTGAGCCACCCAGGTGCCCCTTTTCTTTTTTTAACTTTAAGGCTTTGTATCTCTTAAAAAACAGAGAAACCTCACAGTGACAAAATTCATGAATAAAAACCATGGCTTGCCTCTGACAGTCACACTGCCTGTGGCAGTAGATTTATTGGTAGACTATAAAGCTTGGTGACAGCTGCATTCAGCAGACTTCTGAAGGCTGTGACAGGAGTGTACCCACTCTCAAATCTAGGCACACGGTTGGGAGTGAGGGAGCAGAATAGAATGAATTGGACTTCTGAATACAATGAATTTTATATCCAAATAGATATCCAGCCTCTTCATCAAGAGAAATATAGAACAGTAGAGCTTAATTCTCTGCCTTCTGAGGGAGAATATGTTAAATGATTTGTAACAGGGTTTTTTGTTTTTTTAAAAAAATATTTTATTTACTTATTTTTAGAGAGAGAGCAAGCAAGCCAAAGGAGGAGCAGAAGGGGTGGGAGAGGGAGAGGAAGGAATCTTAAGCAGACTCCCCGCCAAGCACAGACCCTGACATGGGGCTCTATCTCAGGACCCTGAGATCAGGACCTGAATTGAAACCTAGAGTTGGATGCTTAACCCACTGAGCTACCCAGATGTCCTACATAACAGTTTTTTTTTTTTAAATGTTCTTTCTCGGTATTATCTTTTGCAACTTAAATACCCAAGAGATACCTGGTTTCATATAATGTGCTTTTTTTTTTTTTTAAAGCATTTTTATTTGTTTATTTGTCAGAGAGAGAGAGAGAGCAGAAGCAAGGGGAGCAGAAAGAGGCCCTTTGCCGAGCAAGGAGCCCAGCAAGGGACTCGATCCCAGGATCCTGGGATCATGACCTGAACCGAAGGCAGACGCTTAAGTGATTGAGCCACTCAGGCATCCCTGTAGTGAGCTTTCTTGCCCAGTCTGATGTTTCATAACTGAAGCTACAGAATTTATAGTAGCCTTTTTTTAAATTTATATTTTTATCTTAAAGGTTTTATTTATTTAACAGAAACACAGCCAGAGAGGGAACACAAGCAGTGGGATTGAGAGAGGGAGAAGCAGGCTTCCCGCCGAGCAAGCAGCCCAACGCAGGGCTCGATCCCAGGACTCCGGGATCATGACCTGAGCTGAAGGCAGAGGCTTAACCACGGAGCTACCCAGGTGCCCCAATATAGTAGCCGTTTTAAAAATCCTTCCAATCTTCATAGCTGAGTGACCTCTAGCCTTTCCTTCTAGGAGTTGAATTATCATACTCCCTGCAATCTGTCTTTACTGATTGAATTTTCCCTATAGTTCACATCTTTTTTTTTTTTTTTAACTTTACCCAACTTTTTTTATATCTCTTATGTACTTCATATTTTAATAGGACCTAACCAGTGCTGAATATAATTCTCAGTTCCTGCAGGACATACTTGTTAATATGTAGTGTTATGCCTTATTCTTTGATACCGTAATTGCCCCCACATTGCCGACTCCTAATCATCTTCTGATCTACTATTAAGTCAAAATGTTTTTTATCTTTGCCTACCCTGGCATTTCCCACTATTTAATTTCCCAGCTTTTTATAGAGTTCTACTCTGCACCTATATTCCGCTTTTTTTCTTTCTAAAGTTTCCTAATGTAATGCATTTAGCAGTCTTTCCCAACTTAATAAATAGGCATTCAAATCCAGAGTCAGAACAACTATTTATGTAGTTGTACAAAGAACTCAGTAAGAGTTCTTTAGTCATCAATATGATGTAATAGTTAAGAGTATGAGCCTTAGGGGCACCTGGGTGGCTCAGTTGGTTTAGTGACTCTTGGTTTTAGTTCAGGTCATAATCTCAGGGTTGTGAGATGGAGTCCCACATCAGGCTCTGTGCTCAGTGGGGAGTCTGCTTCTCTCCCTCTCTCCCTGTCTCCCTCTGCCCCTCATCCTGCTCGTGCATGCACGCGTGCGCACGCTCTCTCTCAAAAAAAGAAAGAAATATTAAAAAAAAAAAAGTGTGCATGCAAGACCTGCTTGACTTGAGTTCCAGTTTTGGCCATACCCCTTATAAGCAGTTTGAACAAGGTACTTTCAACCATTCTGTGCCTTTTACCTCATTTGTAAAATGCACGTAATGATGGTTCTTACCCAGTGGGGTTCTTATGAGGATTTAAATGAGGTGATATACACAATACACTTAGAATAACTTGTCTTTTCTTGGCATATAATATGTCCTTTTTATAAGCTAACTGTTGTCAGTGTGTGTTAGACAGTATGCTAAGTTTCTTACTTGTATTATTTCATCCTTAATAACCCAGTAAGACAGAGGTATCTGGTATTGTCCCGGTTTACAGAGGAGGAAACTGGCATAGAGATAGGTTAAATAAATTGCTCAAGGTCTCACAGCTGGAAGGTGACTGAAGTTGGACTTAGAGCTCAGGATTCTGGCTCCAGTGATGCTAGATTTAGCATTTGATTCCCACTTGCTGTCGTTCCTCCAACACAGTCCTCCTGTTCCAACTAGTTGATTTTGGTCTGTGAATGACAGCAGGTCAGTTATTCTTAATCCTGGCTGTCTGAAAAGATCACCTGTGGAGATTTTTGTTTTTTATTTTAACTTTTTTATTTTTATTTATTTTTAAAAAGATTTATTTATTTATTTATTTATTTATTTATTTATTTATTTATTTATTTGACAGGGAGAATGACAGCGAGAGAAGGAACATAAGCAGGGAGAGTGGGAGAGGGAGGAACAAGGTTCCCACTGAGCAGGGAATGCGGGGCTCCATCCCAGGATCCTGGGACCGTGACCTGAGCCAAAGGCAGATGTTTAACAACTGAAAGTGACCCAGGTGTCCCTTAACTTTATTATTATAAAAAACTTAAGTTACATTTAAGTTACATTTTATTTTTTTAAAGATTTTATCTATTCATTTGACACACAGAGAGATCACAAGTAGGCAGAGAGGCAGGCAGAGAGGGAGGAGGAAGCAGGCTCCCCGCTGAGCAGAGAGCCCGATGCGGGCCTCGATCCCAGGACCCTGAGATCATGACCTGAGCCGAAGGCAGAGGCTTTAACCCACTGAGCCACCCAGGCACCCTTAAGTTACATTTTAAAAAAGAGTAGAGCAGTGAACACCCATATACTCATCATCTGTATGCAGTGGTTCACTTCATTAACTGTATGTTTTTGGCTGAATTGTTGTGAATTACAGACAACATGCTCCTTTACCCCAAATATTTCATCATGTGTCCCCCTCCCCAAGGAAAAAAAAAGGACATTTTCTTGCATTTTTTACTTGTCATACCTTGCAGAATTTTCACTAATTCCTTACCATTGTCTGGTACCCAATTCAGTAGAGGTCTAAAAAATACAGATGACAGAGACTGATGAGAGTTTCTGAGGGTAGAAAGTGGACGTACATTTTTAAAGAAAACTTTACAGGGTTGGGGGCACCTGGGTGGCTCAGTCAGTTGGGCATCTGACCCTTTTTTTTTTTTTTTTAAAGATTTTATTTATTTATTTGACAGAGAGAGACACAGTGAGAGAGGGAACGCAGGTAGGGGGAGTGAGAGAGGGAGAAGCAGGCTTCCTGCCAAGCAGGGAGCCCGATGCTGGGATTGATCCCGAGACTCTGGGACCATGACCTGAGCCGAAGGCAGACGCTTAACGACTAAGCCTCCCAAGCACCCTGGCATCCGACTCTTGATTTCTGCTCGGGTCATGATCTCAGGGTTGTGGGATCAGGCCTTGTTGGGCCCCACGCTCAGCAGGGAGTCTGCGTATCCCTCTCTTCTTGCTCCTCTTCCTGCTCATGTGCACGTGCACTCTCTCTCTTTCTCTCAAATAAATAAATAAATAAAATCTCCACCCCCTCACCCCCACAAAAAAGCTTTATAGGGTTGGAGCACAGCCAGAACTAAAACCACTACTTTTTTTTCTTTTTTAAAGATTTTATTTCCAGTTAATATACAGTGTATATTAGTTTCAGGTACAATGCAGTGATTCAGCACCTCCACACATCACCTGGTGCTCATCACAAGTGCCCTCCTTAGTTCCATCACCTATTTGACTCATCCCCCACCCCCCACCCCGCCCTGAGAACCACTACTTTATTTTTATTTTTATTATTATTATTTTTAAGATTTTATTTATTTGACAGAGAGAAACACAGCCAGAGAGGGAACACAAACAGGGGGAGTGAGAGAGGGAGAAGCAGGCTTCCTGCCGAGCAGGGAGCCCGATGTGGGACTCGATCCCGGGTCTCCAGGATCATGACCTGAGCCGAAGGCAGTCGCTTAACCAATTGAGCCACCCAGGCGCCCCGAGAACCACTACTTTAAATTAAAAGTTCTTTTAGAAAAGAGATGATGTCTCATATGTGCTTTAGCTTCTTCAGTGCTCAGTGTAAGTGACATAATAGAACTGGGTGCTTCTCGGTTTCTCTTCTGCAACCTCACAGTGTCCTCATCATGTGGGGCTTATATTTGTTCTAAACTTTGTGATTAAAACCCTACTTGTTTCTCAACTGTGCATTTTAACCTTTTGGTGAATTTTAAGGACCAGTATTTCTGCACATTTTATAATATTAATTTGTTAAAAATGCTTTCAGGTGACAGTCTTCTTTGCCATAATACCTTAGAGCTTTCGGTTGTAAAGAGGTACCATGCAGGTGAAGAGTTACTAAACGTTCCTCTCATTGACAGACCTAACTTCCCTCTTATTTTAGTTATCCATATTGGTGCACCCTGACAAAAACCAAGATGATGCTGACAGAGCACAAAAGGCTTTTGAAGGTATTTGTAAATTTACCTGCTTCCAAGTACTGTTTTATCAATGCTAGGGACTAACTATTCCTTGTCCTGGATCAAGAAAGGCATATTACAGTTTTGTCTTCTGGTGATGAAGAAGCTGTGGTTTTCAGTAGAACAGTTGTCATTCCAAAGCAGAATGTTGCTGTTTAAGAAGTAGATCTTAACTTTGCTTTGTTAAAACTTTTATGTGCCAAGAAAGACTGTTACTGCATAGGATCATTTTTCTTTTTTGAACATAAAAAAAAAATTGGAAGTATTTTATCACTGAATTAAATCTAGATGTGGTGTATTTAGTCTTGAGGGTATATTTAAGTTTTTCCAAGGCTCTCAAGGAAAGTCATTGCTATAGTTGTATATTTTTAAATTAGCTTAATGACGATAAATAATGTAACAAAGTAGGGGATGCTTTTAGATGACACAAGTCCATTTACACTGCCTGAGTATAGTTCAGACTTTCAGAGGGTGTTTGCAGAAACAGTTAATTTCAATGTTTTGCATTAGCTGTGGACAAAGCTTACAAGTTGCTACTGGATCAGGAACAAAAGAAGAGGGCCCTGGATGTAATTCAGGCAGGAAAAGAATACGTGGAACACACTGTAAGTATTTATAGTGCTGCTGTGTTTACAGGAAGTACTAGAAAGCTTTGGGCACCTTGCAGGAGGGTAAATGTTAACATAGCAGTACCTACTGGTGTAACTTGTGACCTCTTATCTGGTCTCCGAAAATTTGCTGTGGTGCTCATGAATAGTGTGTGCCCTAGAGCTCAGTGGAGTGGCTAGGAGGTTGCCCATCCCTCTTTCTTTATCAGCCCCATGCTGCACAGAGAGGTCCTCTCTTGCCCTCTCATCACAGTGTTGTCACATTACCCAATTCTGAGAGTGGAAGAGTGGAGCATCCATGATGATCCTTGACCCTCTGGATTTTTATTCTTGTCTCTGTGAAGGGGCTGGAACATGGGCTTGAGAAAGATTGGCAAGGGGACATGAGTAAATTTTCTTAAAATTAGGAGGAGGTGCATAACTATTAATACTAGGGTTTGGGAAGAATTCAACTAAAATAAATTCAGTTATAGCTGGTTTTATTTTTTTGCATTATGTAAATCTCCCCAGTGGTGGGAAGTGTTAAGATGGCTTGCTTGAGGTAAGAAGGGTCTTTGTTTTAATTTTTTACTTGCTGGGGCAAGAATCGTAAGGTCATGCGTAAGAGCTTTTCAGTTGGGACTGAAGATGAATGTGACCTTTTCTTTGAAGAGCTTTGGAATCTGAAACAACTGTATAATCAAGTATAGTAATGAGTCCACTTTAGGTGAAGAAAATGATAAAAAGAGAAGGATGGTCATAACTAGGTCTTGCTGGTCGTATGTTGAAAGCAGTACCCATGGGCCAGATTTTGGTAGAAATCAGACAAGGACCTGACAAATTCTCCTTGCAGTTAGGTACTTTTCCTCTGTATTTTGCCTGTAAAGGAGCCATCCTCAGGCTTTCTGGCCACAAGGTGGCAGCAGGGTTGTTCTGAGCTTGGAAGGCGCTTGGCTAGTAGAGTAATGAATGACATTCTTGTATGAAGGAGTATATTTAATTTTTTTTTTTTAAGATCACAGTGGTGGTCAAAGTGATTAAAAAAACCACATCAGTTAACATGATTGGTTTAAGGAGGCTTCACAGTGAAAATTATCAACAATGCAGTTGTTGAAATACCGGAAAACAATTAAACTTAATGCCACAAATTTGATAGCTTGTTCTAAAACTTGACAAATATATTTTCTTTGCTGTAAACATGTAACTACCGGCCGCAAACAAGAAATGGGTAATCTGATCAACGTATCCAAGGCTCTTTGGCTCTGGCCTAGGATCTGATGAGTTGGGGACAAGTTCACTGTTGGTCCCCTTGCATCCTTCCTGGTGGATTGGATTTTAGATGAGGTTTAGAGGAAGGACCCCTGGTTCTTAGTTCCCTTGATTGCACTGCTGTTGTGGAGGGAGGGGCACACGCTCGTTTTATTTCTACTTAAACCTTTGGTCATGCCTGTACCTGAAGAAGGTACACGTGCCATTTGTGTTCAGCTTAATGGATAGTCTCAATTTTTGATGAAAAAAAATTCTTTTTAGGTGAAAGAAAGAAAAAAGCAATTAAAGAAGGAAGGAAAACCTACAAATGTGGAGGAGGATGACCCTGAGCTGGTGAGTGAGATTTGGGAAAAGCCATGCTGTTGAACTGGAGCCCACTGATTGCTGGGTTCAAGAGAGGGAAGCCTAAGGAGTGATGCGTACATGCTGGAAACATTTTGTTCTAACTTAAAATATTTTAACGTATGCCCATGCACTCATTTTTAAGCCTCATACTTTTTTTTTTTGTCACAGGGCCATGGCCTTTTCTTTGAATGTGTGTCTGCTGATAGGCATTTGCCATTGACCTCATTTTATAAAACGTGCACACACAGTATTATCCATAGTTTCTACTTGTAATGTTTTTATGCAGTATGTTGAAATTTAGGTATTTGTGAAACAAAACCCAAGAGAAAATCCTAGCTATATATGATTCATTGGTGGTTTTGTTTTGTTTTTGGATAAAGAGGAACAATAGCTTTGTTGCTTTGCTGGGTAAAGGAGGCTGCAGCAAG
>PITA01010618.1:0-70717 GCA_004023965.1 Spilogale gracilis
AAAGAGACTAATTTTTAAATGTAAATATTATAAAATTATAATTCTTGGCTTTCTTTCAAAACAACACTTGCAAAATAAAATACAGTTTTTAGATCAACTTGATGCAGGTCTTCTTGGCTTAGTAAATAGATAAACATTTTCTGTGTAGATGACATATTCCCATCATGATCGAGACTGGCCTTAAGAAGATGTGAACCTGTTGGATAATAGCTGCCAGAATGAATAGATGGATATAGTAACTTATTTTTGTGGTATTACTCCTCTTTATATAGTGAACTGACACACAAAAGGTGATTTGCAGAACCTTTTAAAATAAAAAGAAAGTTGCAATTTACCAAGTAACAATTGTGTTCTATGTGCTTTTGGGCATTTTTCTCGGTATTTAGAGAAAAACCTCATCAAAATGACTTTCACTGAAAATGTTACCAACTATTTACCCTTCAATTAAATGTTACCATTAGGCCAACGAGTGACATCTGTACCTCTTTTTAAACAAGTAATTTGGTATCCATCCCTGAACAAAAGCGCCTTAGGAGAGCTGTAGGATCCAGTACCATGTGCCAAGGGGCCTTGAAGTCTTCCCCACTTGCCCATGTAGGCAGACAGACCTTAGTATGAACTACAAAACCAACAGGAGCTGGAAAACCTACCCCACAAAACATGGTTGGGGAAACCATGGAGAGGGCTGAGTTGAGCAGAAACACACAGATGAAAAAGAGTAGAAGTCTAGCTTTCCCAGGGGAATATTCCAGCATGCTGATGGTCAAAATAAAAACAAAAACACATGAGTTTGGGTGCACTGGAGACAGAAGAGTAAGTCTACCACTGCTGTCCCCCCAAGGCAACACTGTATGCAGCTGACCAATGGCAGTGACCTCTCTTGTGGAGAAAAAGGAGAACAGAGAGTGAGTGCTCACTTCTCCATCTGTGTGGGATACTGGTAGAGAAACTTGTTTCTCTTCTGCAGAACCTGGGGTATTGAGGTGGGAACTCCACAACTATAGACAGGAATGGAGGGAAATCAGGACAAAAACATCAGGGGGATACAGTTCTGGATGACCACACTCAGGACTTCAGCAGAAAGTCTGCTCACGAGCCTCTGGGGAGTACCTCACTTGAAGATACCCCCACTAGGCCTTATGGGCACCCCCAATGCTACAAGCGCTAACCCCACACCTCCTCCCAACTCAGCAGCTGGCTCTTGTGCATGCTTCTGAGTATGGCAGCAAGAGTAAACTTTACTAAATGGTAAATGGAATACTCTCAGAAAAATAGACCAGGATCTGGAGGCAAGGAAGAAACCATAAAAACGAGCCCCTTCTTAGCCAGCATGGTGAGTAAGAACCAGAGAAGGCATAAAAGCTTAAGAATTTGGCCACAAGAGAGAGCAGGAGGTATGGAATAAGTGTATTCATGCAAGGTCAGAGAAAAGCCCAGATACATCAGGACCAACAAATAGTATTTCCCCGCTAAAGGCAAATAGTGAGAAACCTGGGTAGCTCAGTCGGTTAAGCATCTGCCTTTGGCTCAGGTCATGATCCCAGGGTTCTCACTATTTGCCCCACATCAGGTTCCTTGCTCAGTGGAGAGCCTGCTCTTCCCTCTGCCTGCCCCTCCCCCTGCTTCTGTTCTCTCGTTCTCTCTGACAAATAAATAATCTTTAAAAAAAAAAAGGTAAGTAGTGAAGATTTGAGGAGGTATCTATTACTTCAAATTCAAAAGCAGTAGTACAAAACTACAAGGCAGATAAAAATAAATTGAAACATGTTATCACCCAGAGAAGCCAATAATCCTCCAATAACTGAATTCAAAGACATGGAATTTTGTGATCTAGCTGATCAATTCCAAAGAGTTGTTCTGAGGAAACTCAACAAGCTACAAGAAAATTGAGAAAGACAATTCAATGAATTCAGGAAACTATTACATGGGCAAAATTAAAAATTTAAGAAAGAGACAGAAGTCACAGAAGAGAGCCAAACAAGGGCACCTGGGTGACTCAGTCATTAAGCATCTGTCTTTGGCTCAGGTCATGATCCTAGGGTCCTGTGATCAGCCCTGAATCGGGCTCCCTGCTCAACAGGAGGCCTGCTTCTCCTTCTCCCACTCCCTTCTACGTGTGTTCCTGCTTTCACTGTCTCTCTCTCTCTCTGTCAAATATATAAATAAAATCTTAAAAAAGAAAAAAAAAGAACCAAAAAAATTCTGGAGCTGAAGAAATCAATGAATGACACGAAAATAATGGAACAGAGAGCATCTATATCAGAATAGACCAAATGGAAGACAGAATAAGTGAATGAGAGTTTAGGAACTTTGCAGTAATTCAAACAGAGGAACAAAGAAAAAAATTAAAAAGTGAAGAAAGCCCATATGATCAATGAGACCCCAACAACATAAATATTTTAGAATAACTGGGATTCCAAAAGAAGAAGGGAACGAGAAGCCATAAAGTTTATTTAAAGAAGCAATAGTGGATGGGGCACGTGGGTGGCTCAGTCAGCCAAGCATCTGCCTTTGGCTCAGGTCATGATCCCAGACAGATCATGTCAAGGAGAGTCCTGGGACTGAGCTCTACATTAGGTTCCCTTTCCTCTGGCCCTCCCCCTACTCATGCACACGCTCTCTCTCTCTCTCTCTCTCACTCTCTATCTCAAATAAATAAATGAAATCTTTAAAAAAAAAATAAAGAAGCAATGGCTGAAAATGAAAATGTCCTAAACCTGGGGAGAGACTTGTGCACTCATGTTCATGAAGCTAATAGATCAGCCTATTATCTCAAAGACATATTTTAATGAAATATTTCAGTGGCTATCAGCGGATTTCTCAGCAGAAACCCTATAGGCTAGGATACAGTGGAATGGCATATTCAAAGTGATGAAAGAAAAAAAAAAAGGCCAGCCAAGAATATTCTAGACATACTTCAGATGTGAAGGAGAAATAAAGACTTTCCTGGACAAATAAACAAAGAGAGTTCATCAGCACTAGACCTGCCTTGCAAGAAATGTGGAAACTTCCTTACCTCCTCAAGCTGAAAAAAAGATGTTAATTAGTGACATGAAAATATATGAAAGTATACAACACACTGGTAAATACAAATACACAGCCAGATTTAGGAAACTCTAATTCTGAAAAGGATGGTGTGTTAATCACTTAACTATAAAAATTAAAAGATAAGAGTATTATAAATAGCTACTATAGTTTGTTAACAAATACACAATTACAAAAGGAGGTCATTTATGTGGTGCCTGGGTGGCTCAGGTCATTAAGTATCAGATTCCTGATTTTGGCTGATCAGGATCTCAGGGTCATGAGATCAAGCCCTGTGTTGGGCTCCGTGCTCAGCAGGGAGTCTGCTCGAGATTCTCTCTCCCTCTTCCTCTGTCCCTCCTACCACTTGCTTTCTCTCTTTCAAATCAATCTTTTTTTAAAAAGAGGTAAATTATGACATCAAAAATATAAAAGAGGGAGGTAAAAGGGTGACATCAAAAATATAAAAGGGAGGATTAAAAGGGTTGAGCTTTTGTATGTGATCAAAGTTAAGTTGCTATCAGCTTAAAGCAGACTATTTTATCTATGTTTTATGTAAGCCTCATGGTAACCACAAAGCAAAAACCTAGGGTAGATTCACAAAAGATAAAGAAAGGAGAAACAGAACAAACCACCATGGAAAATCACAGAGGAAAAAGAAATGGAGCAACTACAAAACACCCAGAAAGCAACTGATACAATGGCATTAGTAGGTCCTTACATATTAATCTAGGTATCCCTTGCTCTTTAAAAACTCAAGTTCGTATTATGCTACTTCACTTTTACAAAAGACCTATGTTAGTTAGACCTATTTTTGTTAACCAAAAGCAATCCAAAGAGGATTTTCACATCTATGAAAAAAGGCAAAAGGCAAAAATAGCACTGTGTTTGTTTTATAGTGAGCTACTGTAGAGGCAGCATGTACCCCAAGAATGGCACTGCCAAGATCTTTCCCCAGGAGTTATACTCAGCATTTCAACATCTAGAGCCATAGATGAACTATGCCTGTGAGCATCTATGCTTTATTTCAATTGACCTTGTGCATCCATTAGCAAGATGTGTCCTGAAGTATCAGAAAAGAGGTTATTTTTTTAAGTCTGGGAATGCTCAAAAAATTTCCCATATACATTAATGATAACTGCTTTGCTTTATGCCATTTTTGGCTTATGAAAGATTTCACTGGAATGCTCTACTTTGATATAGCAGGAGAAATCTGTAATTACTCTAAATGTGAATGTATTGAATTCACCAACGAAAGCATAGAGTGGCTGGACATACATATATATATATGTATATATAGGCCCAACTATATAGTATTCACAAGAGATTCACTTCGGATGTAAGGACACACACAGGCTCAAAGTGAAGGGATAGATAAAGACATTCCATGCAAGTGTAAACCAAAAGAAAGCAGGAATATCTATATCAGATAAAATAGATTTTAAGCCAAAAATAGTAATAAGGAAGGTCATGATATAAAGGTAAATAGGTCAATTCATCAAGAAGATAAAACAGGGGCGCCTGGGTGGCTCAGTTGGTTGAGCAACTGCCTTCAGCTCAGGTCATGATCCCGGAGGATCGAGCCCCACATCGGGCTCCCTGCTCGGCGGGAGGCCTGCTTCTCCCTCTCTCACTCCCCCTGCTTGTGTTCCCCCCTCTGGCTGTGTTTCTCTCTGTCAAATAAATAAAATCTTTAAAAAAAAAAAAAAAAAAAAAAGAAGATAAAACAATCATAAATATATATGAGAATTATATATGGTTTTGGCAATGATTTTTGGATATGACATTCAAAGTATAAATGAAAGATAAGGGCGCCTGGGTGGCTCAGTGGGTTCAAGCCTCTGCCTTCAGCTCAGGTCATGATCTCAGGGTCCTGGGATGGAGGCCCACGTCAGGGCTCTCTGCTTAGCAGGGAGCCTGCTTCCTCCTCTCTCTCTGCCTGCCTCTCTGCCTACTTGTGATCTCTCTCTGTCAAATAAATAAATAAAATCTTTATAAAAAAATGAAAGCTAAAACCAACAAGTGGGACCACAAAAAACTCAAAAGCTTCTGCACAGCATAAATAATCAACAAAATGAAAAGGTAACCTACAGAATGAGACTGCAAGTATAGACACTGTGAATCTTTTCATCCTATTCCTTAGGTCTTTTACCAGTACTTTCCATCCTGTTGTTTTTTCACTTCTTCATTCAAGATATTTTCTTCTAATCTTCCAGGTCTCTAATTATTTTTTCTGCTCCGTAGAGTTGGACCTTAAGTCTTCATTAAGTTCTTGATTTCAGTTAATATTCAATACTTTCTTTCAAAATTTTAAGAGTTTTCAATTATGACCTGAAATTATCAGTACTATCCTTTATTTTCATGAACAGATTAAGCAGAGTAACGTTAAAATCTGCATCTAACAACTCCATTGTCTTGATCCTCTGTGAATCTGGTCCTACTGACTATTGCTTCTCTTGTCCTCTTCTTTCTCATGGTTCTTCATCTTGTCTTGTTTTCTGGTTATTTTTAATGGATAAGATATAGAAACAATGGTAAAGATAATTTGGGATAATACTACATTCTTCCAGAAAGGATTTATATCCACTTTGGTAATTGGCTAGATATACCAGGAATCCTGAATTATCTGAATTTATCAGGAATTGAGATGTATTAAACCTGGGCTTTGGTCACTAAAGGTGCCTGTCTATTTCTGGTTCATCCTTACTTTTATGGAATAATCTGTTAAATCTGAATAATCTGAAAGTCTGCTAGCTTTATCAGAGTCTTCTTCTCCTTGGCTGGGCCCGAGTTCTAGATTTTATCCCCATAGTCCCATGAGTCTCTCAAAAGCTCTGTCCAGATCTTTAGTCCTTCAGTGACCTCATTAGGAATTAGCAGACAGATGCTACTACTGAAATCATCTCTAGGGGAAAACTTGCTCCAAATGTTTAGCTCACCATTTCTTCCTGGAACTGGGACCTATACTTCTCCTCTGCCTGAGTAACTCTCTGATGCCTTCAAACATATGTCTTAATATTTTGACCGGCATTTTTTTTTATCTGTTCTCAGAAGGATGGTGAGTTCAAATAAGCTAGTTCCACCATATTATCTTCATCCCATAAGTTTTAGTAAGTGATTTTGTATTTTCAACTGTGATTTCCTTTTTCTTTTACCATGAATCACCGAAGCATGCTAAAGTATTTTTTAATTAATGATAAAATAGCAATAAAATTTTTTGAAGTCTATAAAATGGTTTCATATTTACAATATCACAACTACATTCTTAGATGATAGTTGACTTATTATAAACATCATCCTTATTTATTAACAGATGGGGAAACTGGGCTTAAAAGGACCTCTATGGTCATATAGAGGATGAAAAAACACTATTTCCTGTTTGATTTAACTGTATTTTATTATTTGTTTTCATGTTTATCTCCTGTCTTCCACCTCTAGAAATATAAGTTCTTTGAGTACAGAGATCTTGGTTTTCTTTTTCACTGCTCTATTCATATGGGTTGGAAGAGTACCCAGCATTTGCTGGATGGTCAGTATATTTTTTTAATTGATCAAAATTACAAAAAGAATGAATGGAGGTGCCTGGGTGGCTCAGTGGTTGAATATCTGACTCTGGATTTTGGCTTAGGTCATGATTGCTTGGGTCATGAGATTGAACTCTGTGATGGGCTCAGCGCTCAGTGAGGAGTCTGCTTGAAGATTCTCTTCCTCTGCTCTTCCCCTAACTTGTGCGAGAAAACACGTGCATTCTCTTTCTCTAAAATAAATAAATCTTAAAAAAAGAATGATATGAGGATGATCATTATGCTCTTTTGCGTTGCAATTCTGAGTAAAAACATTTTATATTTATACAGTACTATGCAATATAAAGCAATTTTTTTTAAAGATTTTATTTATTTGACAGAGAGAGAAACACAGCCAGAGAGGGAACATAAGCAGGGGGAGTGAGAGAGGGAGAAGCAGGCTTCCCGCAGAGCAGGGAGCCTGATGCGGGGCTCGATCCCAGGTCTCCAGGATCATGACCTGAGCCGAAGGCAGTCGCTCAACCAACTGAGCCACCCAGGCGCCCCTAAAGCAATTTTTAAATTCTGTGTGCCATTTCTATTTATAACAATTCTTGGCAGATTTTATTATCTTCCTCACTTTAGAGTCACAGTGAAGTTAAGGTACAGAGTTAAAGTACAGAGCCAGTAAATGGAAGAGCTGGCACTCTGAATCTCATTTTATTACTTCAGCTAGAATAAGCCAGGGCTATTTCCACTACATACAGTTGACTCCTTATACCGCAATGACTTCCCTTGGTTATTTCACAGGATTGTACACCTGTGGGCATTCAATATGTATGTCAGGTTTCTAATGTTTAATTTATAATGGAAATATCTGATTGAAAAGAAAGCTGCAGCCTTTAGTTGGTCTTGAAATTTGTGTGGTAGAGCATAAAATATTTAAAGTAGTAAGGAAATACATGATGGTCGGTCACTGGAGGCCCAACAATGGTTAAATAGAGATCAGAGTACCTGCACTCCATATACATGAACACTTTACTGAACATAAATAAAACGTGGTCTCAACCAGTTTCTAAGTCCACACAGAGCACAGCTGAATGCATATGAAGAAAAACAGTATGCGTGAGCTATTAGGAAAATGAGGCATCCTTTTCTTTGTTAAAAAGTTAGTTAAGGGGCGTCTGGGTGGCTCAGTCAGTTAAGCAGCTGTATTCAGCTCAGGTCCTGATCTCAGGGTCCTGGGATTGAGCCCTGCCTCAGGCTCCCTACTCAGAGAGGAGTCTGCTTCTTCCTTTCCCTCTGACCCTCGTCCTCCCTGTTTGTGCTCTCTCTCTCTTGGTTTCAAATAAATAAATAAATAAATAAAATCTTAAAAAAAAGTTAAAGATGAATTAGCACACATTACTGGAAGCGGTAAAACTGAGGAATAAATAGCTGATGTTATATAATATGACAGATAACACTATATGAAAGAAAAGTTAAAAGTGTTTAAAATCAAGATCTTGCAGACAGAATCAAGGGGACTATAAAGGATAAATCACTGCTGACGAAAGTAGGACAGATGGCTATGCTAAATAACTGGGTATTTGTTCTTGAGTAATTTTGGACTAAATACTTGAGGAAAAAATATGGAATAAAGCAATGCAGTCAAGCTAAGCAGGTTAATTTTTTTTTTTAAAGATTTTATTTATTTGACAGAGAGAAAACAGCCAGAGAGGGAATACAAGCAGGGGGAGCAAGAGAGGGAGAAGCAGGCCTCCCGCCGAGCAGGGAGCCTGATGTGGGACCTGATCCCGGGTCTCCGGGATCATGACCTGAGCTGAAGGCAGTCACTTAACCAACTGAGCCACCCAGGCGCCCCTAAGCAGGTTAATTTTTTTAAAAATAAAAGTTTTCTCACATTAGAGCTACTGTGTTAAAAGACTATTCAGATATTTTATAAAATACTACATTACGAAAGACGTAGACTTATTAAATCTGAATCATGGGAACATGAATTTCCTTAAAAAGGGTATTTTAAATCTTGGAATAGAACTACCTAATAAAGTAAGACAAAGGGGGGAGATGGTTTCAAATGTTTAAATCTAAAAAGGAAATAATACTGTATATTATAATGGGTAGCCAATTAATGATGAAGGTATTTATTTAAAAAGACTTTTTAAATTTATTTTGAAGAGAGAGAGAGCATGAGTGGGAAGGGAAGAGACACACACAGAGAGAGAGAATCTCAAGCAGACTCCATGCTGAGCATGGAGCCCAATGACCCTGAGATCCTGACCTGAGCTGAAACAAAGAATTGGACACCTGACTATACCATCCAGGCACCCTAGGATGAAGGCTTTTTAGAAAGGACTATCTAGGCAAGGACCTACAGAGGAAAGAAAGAAGTTCTCTCCCTGAGTGTGGTAAGACCTGGTATTAAGTGTGCTTTATGCTATGCTAGGGACCTCAAAGAATTTGGAGAGCCAGGATAGCTGAGTAAGGGGTCTGAAAAACAGATGTTTAGGTGTGGCTCAGGTGCAGATTCTGAAGGTGTTGTGAATTTGACAAGTGGGTGTCTTACATAAACCAGTTATTCATTAGGAAGGAAAGTGGAGAAATTATTAGATAAAGGGCATGGACACATCTACAGAATGTGCCTCTGACTACAGTAACTCAACCTGTTGGGTGTCTCAGAAACCCTGTGAGCAAACCTAATTGGGTACAGAGCTGAGGACCCCCCAAAAATATAGTAAAGAAATGCTTAAAGGGCAATGGATAGAAGAAGAGGGAATGAAATCATATTATATTTGATCATAAAGGTTGTGATTTATGTTTATTTATTTATTAAATATTTTATTTATTTATTTGTCAGAGAGAGAGACAGAGCACAAGGAGGCGGAATGGCAGGCAGCGGGAAGAACAGTTTCCCTGCTGAGCAAGAGGGCAGTGTGGAATTCGATCCCAAGACCCTGGAATCATGAGACCTGGGCTGAAGTCAGACATCAATGGACCGAGACACCCAGGAGTCCCCGTGATTTATGTTTAAAAAAGGGGTGTGTGTATTGGAGTCATACTGCCTGGGTTTGTATACTGGCTTTACCACTTACTAGCCATGGAGAAAGTTATAAGCACTCTCCATGCCGTAGTTTTCTATCCTCCCTATAGTATAGGAATGAGAAAAGCATAAACTTCATAGTTTAATGAGGATTAAGAGAGTTAAAATACGTAAAATACTCAGAACATTGCCTGTGGTCCCTTCTTCCTTTTAGCTACTTGCACTTTTTATCCCCACGTTCGCCAAAGGATTGAAAACAACAAAAAAGATGAAATTAGCGCTAATTTATTTTGTCAATCACATGTGGCAAAAACTTTAATGAATTTCAACTTAAATAGGACTTATTAAGGATTGTTTTAAGTTTTCACTTGACTATCTCATATTGTGTTCATATTATCACTGTCCACCATTTCCATAAATAATTTAGACTGGGTTGCTTAACATTTTTGAAAAAATATTTGAAGTACAAAACTAACAGATGGGTAGAGTTATGTTGAATAAACACAAAGAGAAAAGGAATTCAAAAGGTGTTATACCTATGGCACAAATAAGAAATTCATATCAGAGAGAAGTCAAAATACAACACAAGGCTATTATGCTTATTAATGGATTTAAAACCCTTACATAAATACTATATTAAATATAAAAATAAAACACAGAAAAACTAAGCAGTTTTGCTAAAGCATGCAATACAAAAAATAAAATAAAACAAAACAATCCCAAAAGGATAAAAGTTGAAAAGACTTCTAATTACATAGTCAGAACATTTTCCAACACATATAAAGAAAAACAGAAGTTGAAATCAAGCATTTATTATGTCAAAGAATAAGGAAGAAAACAGAACTAAAAGATTTAATACTATTAATTTTTCCTAAAATGTAATCTAGAATTAGGAAAAAAGTACTTATTTTTAAAGAAGGAAACTATAAAACCTAAACTTCAAATATTCAGTTGACTTTTACTAAATAATATAACCTTTATAAAATTCAACTTAAATGGAAAGTTAGAGACTAAATGGTTCAATGAGGATCCATACCAATGTACTAGTGATATTCAGTAAGCAGAAACTCAACAGAGCTATGTAAGGACCATGAAAAGCATTCTGGGCTCCCACTGTTTCCAGGGTAGAAGGCAAAGTAGTTACCCTGGACAAGTTTTGGTGAGAAGCCTGACTTTATTTCGGCTACATACTTGCAAACATAATTGTGATACTGATTTGAGAATACGCAAAGGAAAGGACTACATAAAGTCAGAATGTATTTGCAAGGCACAGATCTTGCTAAGCTAATACAATAGCTTTTTTTGAGATAACAGAGAATGGATAAAAGGAGCTGGGCAGATAACATTTATCTACATTTTAACAATGCTTTCAACCCTGTGCTGCATATCAGCACGCTGAGAAACTAAGAGATGAACTGTGTAAATGATGTGATAGAATGAATTGCTAGTGGCTATAGATCGGAAATACAGGATTATTACTCTTTCAGGTGCAGAAATACATATACATACATATACAGATGTATCTCAGGTTTCAGTCTGTAGCTAGACTATATGAAATAAAATAAATGCAGTTTATGTATTAATAATTTTCAGTTACCTTGATAGCACTCAAGTATCTAGATAACACATAAAAAAATTTGGAAGCAAACAACAAAGAATGAAATCAGTTCTTCTACTAGTAGAATTTCTCTTCTATATTCGGGGTAATAAAATTCCTATAACATTTGGATGCACATAGAATTCAGTGAGCTTAGGTAAAGACCTGATAAATCCATAGGCAAATGATAATATTTTGAAATTCTTTGTTTTCTTTTTGAACTGCTGTTAATTATTTATGGAAACAGCCTAATGGATGAGGTCTTATCTTAGAAAAGAGACATAACAAAGTTCGGTTACACTTTCAGTGAGGTTATTTAAAATCAACCACACATTTAAGTAATTTAAGCATGGATTTAAAAAGAGGGAAGGGTAAATTGGTCATTCATTCATTCCATAATTAAGAAACTGAGTATTTATTATGTGCTAAGCATCCTGGACACTAAATCCTTCACAGTCCTAGAGTTTATACTCTTGTCAGGATGACAGACTTATAAAGACGCTAATTAAAACAGCTATAATTAGAGGGATGTGCTTTTCAAATACTTCTCAGGTAGTGAAATGAAAGAGGTTACTGTATATCACAGACTAAGAGCAAGGTCAGTTTGACTTCCTGAATGTTTAAAGGAAAGAAATATTTTCAGTATTTCTGAAATATTAAATATCTATAGTAACTTAAGAGATTCTTAGTACTTTTTAAAATGTTTAGAAATGATTTAATGAAAAAAAAAGAAAGACTTATAAATATCAATTATCACTATGTAAATGAGGGTCCCAAAGTTTTAAAAAAGTTTGTCTTACTAGGGCATATTATATATTTTTCATAATAATAAATCACCTAGCAATTTCAATATCTGTGGTTACCACATCAGCGCCATCTTTTTTCAATTGATTATGACTCCAATTAAGATTTGAATTAATGGGAATTATACTAATAACTATTACAACGTATATTCACTTTGTTGGTTGGTATTAAGTACCACACTTGTAATTTATAGTACCACAGTGTTTTATAAGGGCTATTATGTTATTAATTAGTTACATTGATCAGAATATCACATAACATAGCTGTACTAAAATATTATAATTTGCTTAGTCTACTTTGCATCTAGTACTATATCTATTTTTTTCTATGGGTGACCATAAACATCACACTGAAATTAGACTGTTTCCACTAACAATGCCAAAATGTGCACTTCAGAAGGCCAAAGGAAGAGAATTCTACTGAGAATTCTTGCAATGGGAATTCACTTGTTTTCTTACTGTGCCATAAAATTAGCTCATCTAGGACAAAAGCATGAAGTCAGAGGACTTACAGGAGTGAAATAGGGTAAGAACACTACCCATTTTACGTATAAATTAGTCCACATTTAGTTTGAATCTACTTATTTGTAGGGTTCTGCCACCTAAATCTAGCTTTTGTTATTGTTGGTGGTTTTTCCTTCCTTTGGGTCTGTGGCTCTAACAGACCCAAAGGGTCAAAGCCTTCCAAACAATCACACTCAAACATTTTAAGTTTAAGAAATTTATGTCTGGATTTGTATAGATTAAATATTTTAAGGATCTCAGCTTCCACTTAAGTTGGGAGTGCAATAGTTTTTTGATTTGTTTTTTTCTGGTTGTCACAGTAAAAGATGTACTAAGATAAAAATTACAGTTTTCAGATTTAGACAATAGCACTCAAAACTTACACTTTTGGAACATATTATCAGGCTTTAGTTTCCTGAAAGCTCACAGAGGAAATAGTTACTCTGCTAATTAGCAAGTAAAGTGACATGACAGTCAGTCCAAGTGGATCATCAACTTAATTCACTGAGAAAGATTTGCCTGGATCTTGCTTTAAGCACTGTATTTACAACAGTTATCTAAAACCTCTGTTTTAGATGCAAAATGCAAAATATTCACTCACATAAATCACAGCAAACTAAAGGGGAAACAAAAATTGTGTATTAGACTTCTTTGTGTAATATTTTTGGGTGTTAGCTTTAATATTATTAACAGAAAATATTTAATCTATACAAATCCAGACATAAATTTCTTAATTTTAATTATGATAATTTCTGACATTTCATATTTTATTGTTCCCTTTTAACAGCTTTTTAAAGTATTGTTGACAAGGGGACTTTTACTCAGTACTGCTAAAATATTTCAAAATGGACACATAAATTCAATCTATTTTGAAGACAATCACGGCAGATAGTGATTCCCCGACAAAACGACCACCTTGGAACAAAATGAACACATGTCTTTACCTTCCTCCTTTCTTCTCTTTGCCTCTTCTTCATTTCTTTCCTTTGCTTTCAGTGCTTCATCAGCTTTTGCTGAAACAAAAACAATGGAATTTCTGTACTTATTTTATGCCTATGTCATAAAACATTGAAAATATTGGGGAAAGGGAAAAGAAATTCATTGCATATTTTTTGTGACATGGAAAAAACACCCCCAAATGGTTGAAAATCTGTAATATACCTTTTACATTTATTCAGAATATTTAAAATATTTATCTAGACCCCTTGAAGTTATATCAAGATAATCTCTGCACAAAAAAGAAAATGAATTTAAGCAACATAAAGTTTAAATGATGGTATATGAATTGGGGATAACTGTTGGTCATTAAAAGTCATCTGATTTTGTCAGTGCAATGCATCATTTTAAACTTTGGGGGTAAGTTCTTAGGCTACAATTCACATTTTAAATAAAAGAAGCTTGCAATATCTTGGCAACAGTATCAAATTAGGTAGCATATTTTTTTTCACTGCATATCATAGTAGCAGTTCTTTATTCATGTTATGACAGCATTTGGTAAAAAGAATCTTTTTCCCTCTAGAAACCTCTTCCCTTATTACTTAATTATCTACTAGTTGCTCAACTACAGGGGTTTTCAAACACTTTACTACAGATGTTAAAGAAGATTAAAAATATACAGCACAGTAACAAGGGACTATCAATATACTCTGTAAATTAATTAAATTTCTGTTCTAGCACATCATTTATTCCAAAGCATTAATGTCTCAAAGGAGCGATTCTCCTTTATTGCCAGCTCACTGCCTGATGAGTGAACTAAGTGAAAATAAGTCTCTAATAGCATTATAGTTGATGAAATATTAAGTTAAAAAAGTATTGCTTTGTCAAAAAAAAAAATAAAAGAATCAAACTGTGCCAGCACTAAACTTTGGGTAAGCCTTTATTATGATGATAACAGCAATGTAAACTGCGATTTAAAAAATAAACATGCTCTTCAGTTTTTTTGCTGCATATGTTTTTCCTATGTAAAATCAACATATTCTTTAGAAGTACAAAACCTGGCTTTTAAGGGGAATTAAAAAAAATATACACCACATATATAACTATTTTTCTTCAAAGTTTTATTTTTCTTCACCATCAATATTGACACTTTCTTAAAATAGGAAACTTATATAATAGTGCTGTGAAGTGCTATATCCAATTACATAGACATCTGTTTCCATTTACAAGATTTAATACATACTTAGACTGCATTTATAGTCATGAAATATTAAAACTTTTATGCCACTCTGTATCATTGCAAGAATCCATTAAATTAGATAATAAAAACAAACTACCAGTAACTCTAAAGAGTTTTACTTCATTTACACTTTATTCTCCCTGGTAGAAGGACAAGGATAATAGAAATTCCATTTAAATTCAATTTTGGTTATATGTGTAATTGTAGATATACCCCTTGAGTCATGTAAAATGCTCAGCTTATGTTTCTTTCAAATTATCCCGCTCAGATTCACATTCTACTCCTTACAACCATCTACAATATGTATTAGCTGAGCTCATTAGACTGAAATTTAATAATGCAAACATCAGGTGGATTTCAAGAACCTCCATTAACAACGTAAGATGGATTGCTTATATATAGCTCTTGGGCCAACTGGGCACAATTTAAATTCAATAAACTACCCTGCCTAAATCTGATTTATCTATTTCACTATGCCAGTTTGTCCTTTCTTACTGATTTGTTTCTATACATGGACAATTCATTGGAATATTGTTTTATATATATTTTTTAAACTGCAAATGGCTCTTGTGCTGTGGTTAAATATTTTATGTAATGGAGCTTCATGCTGTCAATCAAGATTTCCAAGTGTGTGTGTGTATAAATTTAAAAAAACCCTCTTTGAATTATGTCAAAAATGTGTAGATAATAAGCACATATTTGAAAATTTTTATCAATAATCAACATGCTCTCTACAAAGAATCTGAATGAATTCACTATAAGAAAATTCATTTACTCAAACTGTCATTAGGATAAATCCCTCATCGATTATTAAGGGAATTTGGAAGAAACTTTTTTCTTCTTTCCAACCGCTTTCTGATATTTAAATGTGATTAGGGAAGCATGAATAGTCATTTATACATGATTTAGTTTATCCTGAATTTTTTAATATTCTCTAAAAGATGGCAATCCCATTTTCAGATGGGGATACTGATTCTCATTAGATGTACAACAAAATTTGATATCAAAGAACACTACTGGTAAGTGTTAAGATATATTCTTAGGATTCATGATCATTCCCTTTGGACTTTACAGCAGGATCTCCTATAGAGCACAACATTTACCAGAAATACTTACATCTTTCACTAATTTATGTACTAACCTTATATACAACTTCCAATCCCTTGGTTTTCCAAATTGCCCCAGACTTGAGAGTCCTCTCCAGACTCTGCTTCCTTCCCTACACAATCTGACCCCCAACACAACAACCATTTCAATTCCACACATATTAACACTCTCATTTCCCTGATTCCTTTTTTGTTTTGCCAAACTGCTATCAACACAACTGACCTTTTTTCTTTTTTTTTCTATTTTTGCTTCAGAGACTCCCTACAAAGCAGTATCTAAATGGTATTGGCTCTATGATAAACCAAAGATTTAGAAGTTAACATGGATCCTTCTATGTTACTCATCTTTCATCAACATCCAGAGTTGGTTTCCAACCTCATTTCTCAGAACTTACTATGCTTTCTCCACAACAAGCACCAATAACCTCACATCAGCTTCCCTGGCTCTCATATATTTTCAGCCTCACCTCCAAACTTTTCAGAGAGCAAATCCATTTACTTGTGCTTTAGAACCTAAACCTTTCCATGTTCACTCTTTCTTTATTCTCAGACTAAAAATACATTCCAAGTCTCACAAATCCTGTATGATATTTACTCTTCCAACTAAGTTACCTCTTTTTTCTTGTTCCTGTTAGATTTTGTCCCCACAACTTTCACAAAATGGCTACAGTAGCCAAATCTACTGGTTATCTCAGTTTTATCCTTATAGTCTCCCCTTTTTAGGAAACTGCTAACCTGGGTGCCTGGGTCGCTCAGTCTGTTAAGTGTTTGCCTCTGGCTCAGGACATAATCCTGGAGTCCTGGGACTGAGTACCCATCAGGTTCTTTGCTCAGCCGGGAGTTTGCTTCTCCCTCTGCCCTTCCCTGCTCGTGCTCCCTCTCTCCCTCTCTCTCTCAAATAAATAAATAAAATCTTAAAAAAACCAAACCCAAACAAAACAAAACCCCCAAAACTGCTAACCAACCACATGTTTGTCAAGAATCTTTGTCAATCTTTTTTGGCTATGGTCTCTTTTACCTACTTTTTACTTCTTGGAGTTCTGTTCTTAGGCAGTCTACAGAAGGTCTAAAATGTAATCCATGTCTATCATATGTAGCTCCATTTCTGGCCCCTCTCCTGATCATCAGAACTCTTTTTCCAATTACTTCCATATAGGTACTTCCACATAGATATTTCAAAATCATGCCCATGATTGAACTCATAACCTTTCCCTCCAACCTGATCCTCTTCTCCTGGTATTTCCTATTTTCTCTCAGGTTGGAAATCTTTTTGACACTCCTCTCCAGATCTTATCCTTATACAGTACATCTGATCGGCTAGGAGTTCCATCAGCTTGTACTGCACAAATTAGCTCTAGAATTGATCCAATACTTTCCATTTTCTTTGCCATAATCACATTTGGGGACTTATGTCTTTTCACTTTGAATAAGAAGGTAGTTCCTATTTGATCTCTGTACTTTTAATCCTATTCCCTCCAATGATTCATCTATATTCCTACCAGAGCAAGGAATGTGTTCCTTGTTTTGTATCCCCAGGAACAAGTACAGTATCTACAATAGAAAGACGTTCAATAATTGTTAAGTGAATGTACCATTCTAAAACACATATATGATTATGTTACTCCCTGCTTAAACTACCTCTGAAGGTGTCCTATTGCATACATATCCAAATCCTATCTTCTTGTCATACCATCTAGAGCCTTTCACTATCTGATCTCAATCATTTACCACTCCTCCTTCCCTGTCTCAGGGATGGATGGCCTTGCTGGGCCACAGTGCCTTTTATTTGTATTGTCATGCTTTTATTCTTGCTGGTGTGCCGACTTCACTTTCTTGCTGAGAAAATCTTATCAAACGTTTTAGAAATGTCACTCTCCTATATGAAACCTTCTCTGATCAATATCCCTTGTTTCCAAGTGGATCTGATTTCTCCCTCCTTTTTTCTTAGGCATTTTAATACCTTCCTTAGGAATGTACTATATTTTGTTCCTTCATTAAAGGAAATAGTCAACTCCTTGAGAGGATGGCACATAGTAGGTATGACAGAAATTGTTGGTATTCTCTTCTTCCTAAGTCTTTAGCCAGCCTACATGTTCTAGTCTCCCCTGAAGTTCAGTGTGGCCATTCATTTACCTGAGTTCAAGCCAAGGAATGTGAGCATAAATAATATGATCGTGTTTCCATACCTACCCTATAAAAACCTCCCATGTAATCCTCATTCTCCTTCTCTAGCCAAATGGCGGGACGTGATGAAAGGAATCTGGGTTACTGAATTTCTGCAGCAAGTAGTGCCTTCCCAACGACTTGCATTACACGGTTGTATGAGCAAAAACCAAGTTTATACTGTCTTACAGGAGCTGAAATTTTGGAGTTGTTTATTACAGCAGTTTGTGTACCTTGCCTAATACATGAAGTGTTTGATGAATGTTTCCTAAAAAAATAATTAAAAGGATTTTTGAAAGCCAACACAAATATTGTGCTGTTCTTCTAAAGTGAAGTCTCCTTTCAGAAAAGAAATCCTCCATGGCTGTTCATTTGAATGATGATCGGGAAAGCAGCTGCAGAGGTGGTGTGGGGCTACACAGAGAAATTATTCAGTATATGTAGTTAGCAGCATAGTACCAGAATTTATTCTCATCTTTACTAATCTCATGAAAAAATCCACAGGGATATTGCTTTTTAGATTGTTGTAGCTGTTGGCTTAGATTTTATATACCCTACAAGAGGAAATCAGTTGAATCAAGAATTGGAAAAGACTGACAGGGTATCTAACTCATCCCCTACTCTGAGAAAGGATTATATTTATTTTCCCAGAGAAAATCTTTTTGTAAGAGCTTAGCAAACTGCATTTGGAAGTTCTTTCCTATACGTAGCCTAATCTCTGACACTGCATCATCATGAATAGACCAGAAATGTCAAGGGATTCTTAAAAAAACAGAAAGCAGATGGGACCAGATCTATGGAAAAATGATTAGAAGAAATCACAGCCCAATCATATTCAGAAGACTACAGAAATGTGGGCGAAGTTCCAGGGATGTTTCAGTTTTAAACTCAGTGGAGACCAAACATAGGTGGTAGGACTGAGGTGAGTGTCAAAGGAGCAATTATTATTAAAGCAGCGGAACAATGGCAACACCCCCTCAATGTGGTAAGTAGGAGTATAGGTAGTGTTTGACCATAGGTTAAAGCAATGAGTGTAGGAAGCACTGGGCCCAATGAGGCAAGAGCTGGTTAACTACCGACCCTTTTAAAAGGGATGACAAGCTACTAATATGTCATTACCAGCAATACATCTTGCCGCCAAGCAATCAATGGACACTGGGTATAATGAGCTGAAATAGTAGGATTACAGGTTCTGTCAAATATAAAGATGAATGGCCAACCTAGAATTACCAGACATTCAAGGAAAACCAATCCCTTGAGAGATAAAATAAGCAAAAACAATACAACCAAGAATAACACTCCAAAGAAAGTTACATAAAAGAATGAGAGTTAATAAAGCAAACAAAATTTTTTTTGACTCAGTGTACATAATATCCTTAAAGTGATCTGAGAAGATACTGACTGCTACTTGGAAATTAAATTTTGATCATCAAATTAGAACTCCATACCTAAACAGAAGTGCAGAATGGATAGAGCTGAAGACTAAATGAGTGAGTGTATTAGAGGATATCTTACCAAGGAATTTTCCCTGAATGTAGTAGAAAAGAACAAAGAGATAAGAGAGAACATAAGAGAGAAGAGGTATCATCATCATCATCATCATCATTATCAAAGCTAGCATTTATTGAAGGCTTGTGTGTACCTTTGTGTTTATATATATGTGTGTATTTCACTTAATTCTCAAATTGACTATATCCTCACATTACAAATCAGGAAACTGAAGCACAGAGGAGTAAAATAACTTTTCCAAGGCCATAGAATTAGAAGCAGAGAAGAAAGACCCATATGTTCCAACATCTATCTAAGAAGATATTATGAAATACTAATAAAACTATTAAAAGAATGAGATAGACTTGTATGTATGGAAAGATCCTCAAGGCAGATATTAAGCAGAAATGGCTGGCTGAATAACAATATATAGCAGAATTCCATTTACTAAAAATAAAATAAATGAAAATATATGTAGACACACAAAAGGAGATAGGAACTATGCATGAGAAACTCCTAATTTATTTGCCTAAGCTCAAATGTGGCAGAGCCAAGTTTCTATCCAAATCCAACAGGTTCTTTACATTAGTATATTATTTTATTTTTAAAAAGATTTTATCCATTTATTTATAACAGACAGAGAGAGAAGCAGAGGGAGAAGCAGGCTTCCCACAGAGCAGGGAGCCCATTGCGGAACTCGATCCCAGGACGTTGGGATCATGACCTGAGTGGAGGGCAGATGCCTTACCGACTGAGCCACTCAGGCACCCATATGTTATCTTTATTTTAAAAGTACAATGAATCTTGGAACACTAAAATAAAATAAATTTAAAGTAAAAAAAAAGTACATACATATTCTATTATTCCATCTACAAAGTTAAGAATATTAGCCTCTTAAGATGCTAAAGTTTTGTGATTTTTGCGATGCTCTACTATAAATTTTGGAGCCCAGAGAGAAATGTTTCAATGAATTGTAAATAAGACATCTAGCAAAATGTATATTTCTGCTTATTTCAGTTTTTATAATTCTTAGTGCTTTTCACATGAACACTAAGAAAAGGGACAAGACACAAGGTATTTTGTAGGCACTGTTGTGTTAAAATATTTAGCAGTGACTATAAGAGAGGATAATCTGTAATCAAGACACTATTATTGTATCCAGGATGGACCATCCTGTCCTTCACATGTGAATGGACTTTACTGGATTAGTCATCAAAATAAATTCAAGAAAATTTTCCGATATTCTTTCCTACTTTACCATGAATGACATATGTCTATTCAGTTTAAATGTTGTCATATGCTTTTTTAAAAGGTATGAATAGTACAATATAAACAATATGGTTTCATTTCCCCAAGAATTTGTAGTATTTTATCTAGGTAAGTTATTACAATGCATATTTTATTGATGAAGAAATAAAGAGCCCAAGAAAGCTAAATAATTAGCCAGAGGTCAGGATAATGAAGATAGAGAACTTGTGAATTCTAGTTTAAGGCCTTTTAAAGCCTATTTCTTAGCTACTTATTCACTTGGAAGCAAATATTAAGCACAATCAGAGAATAACAAATTGTTTCCATGAACAAGTTACTGTTTATGATGAAACTTATCTGAAGATACTTTACTCAAAAATCACATGGAAAATCAGAAGAGGACTCTTGCTTTGTAACAACTATTATTACATGCTTATTTGTTTTATATATTTAAGGTGGCTTTAGAAAATATATCTAGAGAGCTTCTTGTCACAGTACTATGCTAAATCCCATAAGCCTTTGCGTCTGAAGAGAACTTTTTTTTTCCTAAGATTTTATTTATTTGACCGAGAGAAACACAGCCAGAGAGGGAACACAAGCAGGGGGAGTGAGAGAGGGAGAAGCAGGCTTCCCACCAAGCAGGGAGCCTGATGCAGGACTCATTCCCAGGACCCTGTGATCATGACCTGAGCGGAGGGCAGACACCCAACAACTGAGCCACCCAGATGTCCCTGAAGAGAATTTCTGAGATTCTCTTCCCCCTACTGTTTTCCAAAATACAGGAGCTCATCTAAAGTAGTATAGTAAGCAGTGGTTCTTTCAAGAGTAATTCCTATTCCAAAGTATTACACCACCATTCTTCAACAGTAACACTATCACTGAAAAATAACCACTAAGTGAGAAAATACCCAAATAAAGGCATGTGTCTGTGAGAGCAACAATTAGCAAAGAGCAAAAGTGATATTTGCATTTAGCATTTAATTTCCTTTGAACTTTCATGTTGCAGGTTACGGCAGTTTTTGGCCTTAACCTAGAGAAGTAAAACCAAGTGATTGTGCAGTCTTAGCTCAGTTGGGCCACGATCTCTTTTGAAAATTTGATGAAAAAGACAGAGTAATGATAAGTGTCTGCTGGAATAGGTAATAAAGGTGTAAATACTCAGTAAATTTATCAAATCTAGCAGCCTATCTGGTAGATAAAAATATCTGGTATTTTTAAGGCGTTAGCAAGAAAAGTGTGATTGTTAGTATAGGAAACAACTTTTATTAAGAGTCTAAAACACACATAGTTGTCTGTGTTATATGGGAAGAAATGTATAAAGATATGTGACAAATGGTATAATTTTGGATTATAAGGATGGTGTACATGCTTCAAAGTAGACAATTACATATTTAATAACTTGGTTAATAAAATCATGAAAATTTTGAAATCAAGGAAGTGAAGTTACTAGAAAAGTCTAATTTTTCTTTACATATTTAAAAACAGCAACCCCCAGAGATTTCTAAAGGTCTAGATGTGAACTTAAAAATAACAACGAGAAAAAATTTAGGGAATATTAAATTGGTATTAGATAAGAAACCGTTCAGGATGACTGCAGAGAAAAAAAAAATATATATATATATAATGTGAAAAATGTAATGTAAAAAAAAATCCTAACAGGCCATGATTTTTCTTTCTCAGATATTTCTGCTAGGTTTTACCTACAGGTTCTGCACTTCTCTAGACAGCACAGTAGAAAATCTAAAAACTCACTAGTAACACTAACAAATTCATTTATAAATTGACGTATGAATGTGGCTGCTGCTTCTGCATATTTATAGAGTATATATGGTTGTAATAGTCACTCGCCCTGGTGCCTCTGTGTCCTTCTTTGCACACCAGGCACAGAAGTGAGATCTATTCATTGTAAGATCTTATTCCTTACCAACTCATTAATTAATACTAGCAATTAATACTAGCAATACAAATGTATACCTAAACACATTTAATCATATGTGACATCTGAAATGATTATTCTGAAGCTTCCTAAAAACACCAGAAGGGTCAAATCACTACAACTGAAAAACTATTTTAGAGACATAAAATTGTGATTATTGCATAGACACTGCAAAAGAAAAAAAAAGCCATTGTTCATTGTTAATAAGTGGTCTAAAAATATTAATTTTTGCTAGATCACTTTATAAGGATTTTTCATTAGTTCCTTCATCTGTCCATTAAAAATGGATTTATAAGAAAATATAAAACAGATGACAGAAAATTATCCAGCAGAATACTGTACCCTACTCACTGAGATAAGTGCTAAGGATTGAGAGATGAAGACTAGAAGGAGAAACATAAAAACAAATAAGCAAATGCATGTATACAGGTGCTTTGGAAGTAATGAAGGAAGAGGACATTATCAGAGGAGGCTTCTAGGAGAAAGTGATACTTGAGCTACCTCTTGTAGAATAAGTAAAGTGTTAGCCAGGAGGAAAGGCCAATCACCTGGGTCATGAAGTCTCCATGGAGCAGCATGGTTATATTTTATTTTTTATTTTGTTGTTCAATCCATCCTGATGGGCCATGGAATAAACACTAGGAAGAAGAAAACCAGGAGGTATGCTGTCACAGAATCTGAAGGACATTTAACCACGGGCAGTGCTCAGTCCCCAAAGGGGACTGTTTACTGTCAGGGAGACCCTATCTTTTCAAAATGACCGTAAGTCAAGAATGAAGCTAGTACTACAAATCACATGCAATGCAGTCAAATTCTCAGAAAATCATAAATATCTAGAGCTCTAAGGAACTTCAGAGATTCTCTGGCCTAGCATTATACAAAACATGTTCCACGGAATACTAATTCTCCATGATTCTCCATTTAAACAAGTTCTCACAGTGGAATAAGATTGGGCAACACAACACCAACTGAATCCTCCCCCTCATGGAAAGTCATAATACTCACTGACAAACTTAAAGCTCTACAATATTCTGCAGTTAAAATCCTGTTTAACTTAGCCCGTGTTTCTCAACTTTATATTACCAAAGAACTATTCTTTTCTGGTATAAATAAACAAAAAATATACTTTGGGAAATGCTAATCTCATCTAATGTTTTCACCAACTTCTTTTAATTTTTCCTCTAACTCAGATTCTAAGAGGTATAACAATATTTCATCACTTAGTTTTTTTACAAAACCCTCCCATTTAATAGAGACAGGAACCATTACATCTAAATCATAATTATTCTTTTTATTAATTTGAGTATAGTTGACAGACAATGTTACATTACTTTTTTTAAGTGCACAACTTGGTGATTTGACAAGTTTATACATTATGCTATGTTCACAAGTACAGCTACCATCTGTCCCACTGCCTTGTTTTTGCAATATGACTGCATTCCTTATACTCTGCTTTTTATTCCCTGACTCACTCATTCCATCACTGGAGCCCTGTTATCTTCCCTCTCCCCCTCACCCATGCAGCCCAACCCCCACCCCTGCCCCTCTGGCAACCATCAGTTTGTTCTCTGTATTTATAGTCCTGATTCTGCCAAAGCATAATTATTCTGAAGTCCAGAAGTGGTGTATCATCTCATGCTTAAAGTTATAATTCAGCAGACCCATTTACATTTGTTTCTGCAAATTGTTAAAACAACAGTAGTAAAAAAATGGTGGTGATGCTGAAAAATTGTTGATTCAATGCGAATGACAAATAGAAAACTACAAAATTATTTATATTTTAATTCTTCTTTAAGCACCAATGTGGGAGTATGTTTGGAACATATTGCATGATTTGGGTTTGTTTGCTTTTACATAAAATTCCCTTTTTATACTTTGTAATAGTTTCCAAAAGAAAAGCGTTTTCTTTCACTATTTGAGCCTATGCTATGTCTTCTGGATTTTCTCTTAATTCTTATACCCTTAAGTGGGTTTAAAGATTATCCAAACTTGCCAGGATTACTTTACATGCCCTTTCTTTTTGTTCTATCAGAGAATCCTGTGTCATTTATTAGAAAAGCTCTGATGATCAATTTCACTGATGAATGACACACTAAGTATGTCCAACAGATGTGCAGCTGTACCTAAAATATCTTAATGCTCTTCACTGGAATAGGTATTTTTCTTCCTAGTATTCCTGCTGGAACCCATGAGCATTCCAATGACAAAGATAGCATCAAATATATCTAGTTACAATTTAAGAGGAAAAGTAGATAACTAACAGATTTTTAAAAAATTTGTAAAGTCCTCAAGCCTTCTGGCCATGCTTATATTTCTCTTCTCCAACTGTGTTGATATCTGATGCTTACCCAATTTCCCATTCCGTAACCTGAATAAACTGCTTAGCCACAGTAATTAGGATGTCATTAACTAAAATCTAAGAATAAAAGTTTGAAGAAATTGAAAACAATCCAATAAAAACAACATGGGGATACAGAATTGCTGTGATGTCTAGTCTCAAAAAAAAAAGCAATACTAGATTTTTTTTTCTTTTTTACAGAACGCTGATATGGAAAATAAAAATAACTTCATCCTTCTGTGTTCCTTTGACTTATTGCACATCCATCACCTAGATGTCAGGTTGAAGTCAGCTGGCCACCATTATAACCCCCATTCCAAGAAAGATGTTTCAGCATTTTAGAAAAACTCTAGGGTTTGGAGTTCCAGAATTATTCTCTTTGAAAGGAATCACACTGTAGACTTCGCTAAGTGATTTGTAGTGCTTATTCTTTTCAGTAACTTCAACACACTATCAATACCGTATTTTTAATGGGTCACTAAAAATAAACAATCCTTTTGAAAATAAGAACCAAAGTCTGGAATTGACAATGCTTAATTATATATGCCAGAAATCAAGGATGAGATGTAATAATTTTCCATATAAAATATTATGCCATATTTATTTTCCTAATTTTTACTTTATTCTTATATTACAATGGGTGTTTCTTCTTTCAGAAATTAGAATTATATACTCTAATTTATATCATTCATTCTCATGGCTTCAGTTCTAAAGGGAAAACAAAACCCTATACAGGCCTACTATTTGTCAGTCACTGTGCTAAGTGTCTTCAGATATGGCTGAAATATACTCATATAATCTTCAAAAAGTTTCAATGCAAATCAATAAATGTAATCATATCAATAAAAAGATTAAAAAAATCACACAATCATCTCAGTAGATGCAGGAAAAAGCATCTGACAAAATATAAGACCTTTTTATGATAAAAACTCTTAACAGACTGGCATAGAAGGAACATACCTCAATATAAGAAAGGCCATATCTGACATACCCAGAGCTAATATATTCAATGGAGAAAAATTGAAAGAGTTTACTCTGAGAGCAAAAAAGAGACAAGACTCTCAGCATTTCTATTCAATTTACTACAGGAAGCTCTGGCTAGAGCAATTAGGTAAGACAAAGACATAAAAGGTACACAAACCAGGGAGGAAGAAATAAAACTGTCACTGTGTGCTGACAATATGACCGTACACATAGAAAATTCCAAAGACTCAATCGAAAAAACTGATGGAATTAATCAATGATTTCAGTAAAGTGGCAGGATACAAAATCAACTTACAGAAATCAGTAGCATTCCCTTACACTAATGACAAAGCATTAAAAAAAGAAATCAAGAAAGCATTCCATTCACAATGGCATCAAAACAATAAAATACTTAAGAATCAATTTAACCAAGGGAGTGAAAAATCTGTACAATCAAAACTACAAGACTTTGTTGAAAGAAATCCAAGAAGACATAAACAAATGGAAAGATATCCCGTGTTTACGAAATAGAAGAATATTGTTAAAATGGCCATATCACTAATAGCCACCTACAGATTCAATGCAAGTTTCATTAAAATACCAAGGACATTCTGCACAGAAGTAGAACAATCTGAAAATTTGTGGGGAACCACAAAAATCCCCAAATAGACAAAACAATCTTGAGGAAAAAAGAAGAAAGCCAGAGGTATCAAACTTTGTGATTTCAAACTATACTATAAAGCCATACTAATAAAAATGGTACGGTACTGGCACAAAAACGAACACATAAATCAATGGAACAGTTAACAGAGAGCCCAAAATGAAGTCCTATTATATATGGTTAGCTAGTATTTGACAAGGGAGCCCAGAACACCCACTGGGGGAAGGACAGTTCCTTCAACAAATGGTGCTGGGAAAAGTTAGGAAACACATGCACAAAAATAATATTGGACCCCTATCTCATAGCACACACAAAAATTAACTTGAAACGGATCAAAGACTTTAATATAAGACTTAATACCATAAACTCTTTAGAAGAAAACAGAGAAGCTCAGTGATAGCAGTCGTGGCAATGATTTTTTTGGACATGAGCCAAAACAACAAACAAAAGCAAAATTCAACAAATGGAACTACATTAAATTAAAAATTCAGCATAGAAAATAATTAACAAAATGAAATGGCATCTTATAGAATGGAAGAAAAGCTTTGTAAACCATATACCAGATAAGGGGTTAATATCCAAAATATATAAAGAACTAATACAACTTAATAATATAAACAATATGATTTTTAAAAATGGACAGAAGAACTAAATAGACATTTTTACAAAAAGGACATCAAATGGCCAATGGCACATGAAAAGATGTTCACCATCTCTAATTATCAAGGAGATGCAAATAAAAACCACAATGAAGTATTCACCTCATACCTGTTAGAATGTCTATCATTAAGAAGATAAGAGAAGACAAGCTCGGGCAAGGATATGGTGAAAGGGAAACCTTTATACACTGTTGGTGAGAATGTAAATTAATACAAGCACCACAGAAAACAATACAGACATTTTTCAAAAAATTAAAGATATGTATACTATATGACACAGCAATTCCACTTATGGTTGTATATCCAAGGAAATGAAAACAGGATTTAGACAAGATATAGGCACACCCAAGTTTATTACAGAATTATTCACAACAGCCAAGACACAGAAATAACCCTGATGCCTATCAATGGATGAATGGTAAAAATAAGATGTGGTGTATACAGAGAATGAAATATTATTTAGCCATGAGAAAGGAGGCCATCCTGCCATTTGCAACAACATGTATGAGTTATTATGGGAGTTAAGTCAGACAAAGAAAGACAAGTAATGTATAATATCACTTATATGTTAAATCTAAAAAAGTCAAACCTGTAAAAAAACAAAACAAAACAAAACAAAATAGAGAACAAAATGGTGAATACCAGGGAGCTGTGGTGGAGACAAGACTGATGCTGTGTAAGCACACAAACTTTAAACCAGTAAGTATGCCATAGAAGTCCAATGCATAGTATAATGAAAACAGATAATGATATTGCACTATAATGATATAATATGGTAAATATTGTTTCAAGGACAATCATATTAAAATATACATAGATATCATAGTAATAGACTATACACCTTAAATTTATAAATGTAACATATCAAATTTATCAAATAAAAAAGTCTCAAAGAGGTTTACTTTGCTCAAGGTTACATATATAATAAATGAGTGAGTCAAGAATTTTAACAGGTCGGGCGCCTGGGTGGCTCAGTGGGTTAAAGCCTCTGCCTTCGGCTCAGGTCATGATCTCAGGGTCCTGGGATTGAGGCCCACATTGGGCTCTCTGCTCAGCAGGGAGCCTGCTTCCTCCTCTCTCTCTGCCTGCCTCTCTGTCTACCTGTGATCTCTTTCTCTGTCAAATAAATAAATAAAATTAAAAAAAAATTAATATAAAAAAAGAATTATAACAGGTCTGTCTGCTCTTCTCATTATGCTGTATGCTATAATGACTTTAAAAAACTGTGGAAATAACTTGTATAATACAAATCTAATTCTACTAGTGCTTCTAAATATGCAAGATAGTTAAATTTTTTAGTTAAAATTTAATTATCAAGTCAGAAAGTCATAAATGAAATGCTATTACAAAATAAGTATGAGATAGCAAATAATTTGGGGTAAAATTGCCATGCTATTAATAAAGATTGTAAGATGATTGTTTTCTTTCAGGATATGAAATGCTCAATTTAAGTACATGCCATAATTTTGGTTGCCTCAACCTGAGAGACTCATTATTTAAGTCTGAGGCCAAGAGCTGGATTTCAGTGCTTTAACACATACATCTCTACACTAAAAATGCTAACACTTTTGATAAAATGCAGAACTTCCACTGTTGAGTTAACAAATGTTTCCCAAAGGAGCTTTATGCCATGTCCTGAATTAATCCTGTTAAAAGTATGTTTTAAATGCACTTTTAATAAACCACATTCTGATAGAGGGAGTGATATCATTGCCCTGTTAATTAGGATACCCCCACTATGCTAAAGAATACTGCAAATACAATTCAAAATTAGTAACTTCAGCCTTTGTTGGATGACAAACTGAAGTACCTTGGAGTTGTGACCTGGTTTTGGAACGATCTCTGAGATTTCTACTCCCCGAGATTGGTGAAAATTAGGCACATAATGAAACTGCTGCATTTACTCTCCAGGGTGAACTGTAAACTGGACCAATGTATGACCTCTAATCAGCCTATTAATGAAGAAGCATGTTTTTTTATCTCATGTAATAGGTGACTTAAACAATAGCAGTGATATGTTCAGGTAGAAGAGATGAGGAACAAAAACTGTATCCCTTAAAAATCATAGTCATGATCTATACCAATGCTCAGGCAACTCAATTCAGTCCCAAACAGAAACAACTGAATATAAACAAGTTAAGAATCACAGAAATCATAGGCCAGAATTTTTCTGGATCAGTAATGATTAAGAATGTATACATGAGATATATAAGAAATTTAAGATCTATGTAAGAGATTTCAAAAATATTTGTATTATAGGCACAATTTTTTTACCTGTAAGTCTCTGCCCTTCATTAATAAGGCATACCATATACAAAAACATGGCGCCTGAGTGGCTCAGTTGGTTAAGCGGCTGCCTTCAGCTCAGGTCATGATCCTGGAGACCTGGGATTGAGCCCCGCATCAGGCTCCCTGCTGGACGGGAAGCCTGCTTCTCCCTCTCTCACTCCCCCTCCTTGTGTTCCCTCTCTGGCTGTGTTTCTCTCTGTCAAATAAATAAATAAAATCTTTAAAAAAAAAGTAGGTTCTCAGCATTCTTCAAATTGTTTTTATGATGAAAAGACATTTATACTTACATATTTTTATAGGCAATAAAAATGAATACATCAAACAGAAAAAATTTATATATTGAGGAGAACAGAAATACGGTACTCTTTTGAAAATTTTTCTTATTTCAATTCTATATGGCAGTTTTGAAACAGGAGAAATACTTCCAACATCACAATACAAAATCAGAATCAAAGAAAATTAGGTAGTAAAGATCTATTCCAGCCATTTTATCAGGCTATGATGGTGAGAATTTGTCATCCAAAGCTGAAATTTTGTTTTGTTTTTGCTTTTTTTTTTTTTAAAGATTTTTATTTATTTGTTTGAGAGAGAGACCGAGAGTAAGAGAGAGAGCATACAAGCAAGGAAAGGGAGCAGAGGGAAAGAGAAAAGCAGACTCCTGATGAATAGGGAGCCCCATGCTGGACTCGATCCCAGGACTCTGGGATCATGACCTCAGACAAAGGTGGATTCTTAACTGCCTGAGCCACCCAGGTGCCCCTGGATTTCTGTTTATAAAAACAGACATTAGTAGTGATTTTCTAGGCCCAGTATTAATCATTATCAATATTTACAATCTCTTTTGTTGCTAGATATTTTCAAGTGCGCATTAGGTCATTGCATTTTTATTTAAGGCAATGGTCCTCAAACTTTAGCATGTATCAGCATCACATTGAAAGCTTGTTAAAATGCAGTTTCCCAGCCAAAGGTAAGTTAAAATTTTGTAATTTTAAAATCCCAACATAATTGTTATTTCAAAATACAGAATTTAAATTCATTTTATCCCAATATGATTTTTTTTTTTTTAGTGGACTCATGTGTTACTTAGGATGTTTTAAGATCTGTAAACTATTTGGTTTTATTTATACTGAGATTTAATTTAATTTAATTCTGATTAAAGAATATAGTGTGAACAGAAATTTTTGATATGTTCAGATTTGCCTTATTAACAAGTGTATGGTCAACTTTGTAAATGCTTAAGCAGTACTTGAAAAGAATATATATTCCCTACATCTTGAGTTGAGGGTCTTATATGTATTCACCAGACCAAATCTGGTAGCTTGCTTTTGCTTTAATATATCTCTCATCACAGTAACAGGATTCAAAGTTTATCATTGCTATCATGTCAGTGTTTGCTTCTTATATTTTGAGATTATGCTATCAAACACACACAAATCAGATGCAACGTCTGATGCAAATCAGATACAGACAGAATGCTCTAATGAAGGGACCTAACAGTTTCATGATGTAAATACAGGAATAAAACAAATCAAAATAATCCATAAACATAAAATACATTTTCACCAAAAGACTCAGGCATCCTGGGGTGTAGGGGGTGAAGTGGGAGGAAGAGGTACATGGTGGATTGGTATTCAAGAAGCTACATTCCTATACAACTAAACTATTGTGCTATTAAGTAAATTCAAAGAAGTGCTTAAGGAATCCCAGTTGCAAAATGCAGATAATATCAATCTTTCTCTTCTTTTAGGATAAGACATGAAAGGATTTCCATATGGCCAAGATATGAGAAAAAATTTTTTCTTTTTCTTTCGTCTAAATAAAATCTTCAAAAATATTTTATTTTATTTATTTATTTTTAAAAAGATTTTATTTATTTATTTGACAGGTAGATCACAAGTAGGCAGAGAGGCAGGCAGAGAGAGAGGAGGAAGCAGGCTTCCTGCCGAGCAGAGAGCCCGATGCGGGCCTCAATCCCAGGACCCTGAGATCATGACCTGAGCTGAAGGCAGAGGCTTTTCAGCCACCCAGGTGCCTGATCTTCAAAAATATTTTAATGGATTTTACCTTTACAGCTTATCCCTTTAACCCGAGCATACAACATACTGCTAAATAGTAGATGCTCAATATACTTGATGAATATTGCCAAGAAGCCAAGAGATAAAAACATACATTATAACCCAGATTTAGAGAAGCATAGAAATCAAGAGATTTATAGAGAACACTTTAATGATGAAAACTTAAGTCTTAAATAATTTTGTTTGGTTTAGTGAGGATACTCCTGGACCAGGTCCTTCTTGTCTACAGATCCTCTGGGGCCTGGAAGCTAAGCAAAGAAATTCAGACTACTTTTCTCAGGGAACTGGATATGGAACAATATTACTTTTGCAAGGTAAGCTCAGTGAAAGCCACTATCTTCCCAAGGAAGTTTCTCAAAAAATGGTCAGAAAAATCTCATTATCTTTGGACATACAAGATCCTTCACCAAATGATCCCAATCTATTTCCCAATCAGCCACCACTCTATCCATATCCTTTACTCTCCAAACACTAAGAACTGAGTTCCATTTGGTAAATATATCACATTCTTTCACAGTTCTGTGTTTTTCACTTTTTAAATGCTACTTTTTATGAGAATTCTTTCCTAACTCTGGTAGTTCGTTGCTGTTGTAAAAAAAAGTATATTTTGGCACAAACCGTATTATATTGTAACCATGTGCTTAATAAATTTGTTTCTTATTCACCTTTGCATTCTCAAAACTCAGTTCAGTGCCAATGAATATTTACTAAATTAAGCCTTTATCAAACTGTTCTTAATTTTTCAAAAAAGGAAAGAAAATCCTGGTTAAAAAAAAACAAGCTATAGTAGCTGAAAACATGTGTAGCTTCAAAAGAGCAAAATGGCACTTATTCATACTGATGTCTGTCAACATATAATGTAGTACTCTGGGAATTTGGTATAATAATATATCTTAAGAGATCCCTACTCAAAGGCTTTTGGATATATAAAATAAAGAACTGGAGAACATTTATTAGAATCTGTTACCTTCTACAGAATTATCTAATGAAATGGCTGTAATCAGATCATAATGAATTGTTAAGAAGTTAGAGGTTAAAGGAATAGATTCTGAAGCCAGACTGTCTGGGTTTGAATCCTGGCTCTACCCAATTAACTAGCTATGAGACTAAGGCAAGCATCTTTATTTCTCTGTCTCAGCTAATTCACCTAAAAATAGTATTGGTAATAGTACCTTCATTATAAACCATAGGGTTGGTGTAAAGATTAAATGTGTTAACATATGCCAAACACTCAGAACAGTACATATCCCATGGTAGGTATCATATAAAGATTAGCTATTATATTTGTGTAAAATATACAATGTTATCCTTATACTCCTACAGATATTAGTATTTACCTATAGTACTTTTTTAATTTAAAGATTTTATTTATTTATTTATTTGAGGTTGAAAGTAAAAGAGAGTAAGCAATGCAGAGGAGTAGAAGAGAGAGAAGCAGACTCCACGCTGAGCACACAGCCTGAAGCAGGGCTCAGTCTCACTACCCTGAGATCATGACCTGAGCCAAAATGTAGAGTTGGCCGCTTATCTGACTGAGACGCCTAGGCACCCTACCTACATAGTACTTCTTAACATAAAAGTACATGTATGTACTTTATAAAACTATGTATGACATAATTTATACATTTTGAACCTATTTCCAAGTTTTTAGTCATGAATCCTTTCCTTGTTGCAAAATTTCATTTAGAGAAATAGACACTAAAGTATACATAATGTGGTTTCTTTGATATTTCTGAGAAACAGTATAGCCTGTAATATGGGCCTACTTTAAACTGAAAAAGATAATTGTTTATATATATGTTTTTAAAGTTCTTGGATATGCTCTATCCCAACTACAAATTTAGTTCTGTACTTCATACTTGCTCTATCTACATTCAGAGTATTGTAAAATACAAATTGTTCAACTGTCTTGTAATTCCTCCATGATGCCTTAGTCTACTATCCCAGTCAATGTTAATTCCTTCATTTAGATCTGAAAGGACTGTATTTCAATAGCATAGCCAGCTGCATATGTGTCTTTCTTTTGCATCAGGTTGCCAACTACTTGAGGTCATTTTCTTACTGATAATGTGTATCCTGTCGTATCAGACATGGTTCATTAGCTCCTAAATAACTGTTTATTAAACTAAGCTGAAAATTAGTATACAAAATAATTACTCTGAGGAATAGCAATGTATTAAAGATTTAATTTTATTCTGTTTCTTAAATATTTTAAGAATCTTTATGACAATAGGGCCTATTCTGAGATTTATCAGTAGTCTTTACATTACATTAATTAGCACATTTCATTCTAGTCCTATAAGTATTATATTCCAAATATAAAATCTGTCATAACCCCTTAAAACTTCTAATATAAAGATTATACTAATATAATGTATGTTTATGTCTGTACACATATGTAAATATGCCTATCCATGAGTCTTTAAGAGTGAATACTTCCCTTACTAAAAAAATTTAAGGTATGATTAATATTTAGGTTTATATAATTTAGAAATTTCCCTGTATAACACATACTTAAGAGCAATCATTATGAATTTTGAATTTTCATAGTAATCACATGCCAAATCAAATAAAAATCTTCAAAATTATAGTTACACACACCACAAATCCTACACTTCATCATATACAACAAATTTAGATACAGAGGGAAAAATTTTCTCCCATTTGGATGAATTATCTTCCTTGATTTTTTTTATATTAGGTACCTACTATTATATCACCATAAAACAATGACAACAATATTATTTTACTTTGCATGTCCTTAGACTTTAATAATGTTAAAAATAATATTAAAAAATATTAAAAGTTAAAATAGTACTTACTATTATAGCAATACAAAACAATGACAATGACAAGAGTATTCCTATTTTACCCTGTGCCACCATTTTGAAAGCATGACCTTGGAATTTAATAATACTAAAAATTAATACCTAAAAGTGAAGCCACCGACTGCTTAGGTAGTGTTAGAAGAGAAAACAACAACACAAAAAAAGAAAACATGCAAGACTTTTCACTTCAAACACCTGAAACATTTTAAATTTTAAAAATAGATATTTTAATAGTATTATTTTAAACAGATCAGTAGATCCAGCACTTTTATATATAACAATATCAAACAATATCATTTCAAATGCATGTATAGCACAGATTATTTTGCAAATGTTCTTGACATGATAAAACATAAACTCATTAAAGAAAAATATCAGTGCATTTTATCATAAAAGGCAGTTTAAGACATTAAAAAAAATTTTTTTACGAAATCTTCTGCCTGATTTCATACCACCTATTTTCAGCATTTTGAACTTTTCTCTAGAACACATTATCATCTTATAAAATCTTAGATTTACAGCTGGAAGAGCATAATTGTTAAAACTTTTCTCATTTATTGACATTGGGGAGGGTACATGCTATGGTGAGTGCTGTGAATTGTGTAAGACTGATGATTCACAGACCTGTAGCCCTGAAGCAAATAATACATTATATGTTAATAAAAACAAAAACAAAACCAAACTTAACTCATTTATTATATTGTGTGCAAGGCAATGCCTTAAGTGGTTCAGTGAGTGTAAGTATTTGTAATTTTACTAGTAATATTTCAGTATAATTTTGTAAACCAAATTATGATAAAAAATCAATCCTTATAGACTTAGATTTTTGGATTCTTCTCCTTTGTTAATTTCTTATTGGTATAATCTAGGCATAGCAAATGGGAGCTGAGTAGACAGCCTACGCCAAATAAAATACACCGTAGTAAATACACAGTCCCTGAATTTCGCTAGATGGCGCAACAAGAATAATATATCTTTCTGCTTCTCCTACCGTCTGTAGGAATGTCAACAAACGGAATGAGAGGGCTAAGTACTCAACGTCAGTGCTTATATTATTCTCACCTAAACTAGAATATTGTTTATAGTGTATTTTAATTCCTTTATAATAATAAAATAATTTAGCATAAAGAAAACTTTATCACAATAGATACTTTTCTATTTTTCTACTGGCTATTTTGAACATGTTACAGTGTCAGGCTTTTAGGGAAGGCACTGTGTAAAAATAATTAAATAAACTGGCACTACTTTTGAGAAACCCTTTCTGAAAATATCATCTAGAGGTGAAACCTGTTAACAAATTTTTTCCTTACAATTATGGAAGTATAATATATAATTATGTAATATACAGTAGTTAAAAGTTCTTATACTAAGATTTTTAAGCATCCAAGAGGTTGAAAGGGATCAATCAGATGAACTGCATTCTTGGTTAGCCATGATCTAATTTGTGATCTGGGGTGCAGTCTCCCAATCAAGTGACAGAGTTGGATTTGATTAGTTTTTTTTAATTTTTAATTGTTTTATCTTTTATTTTTTATTTTAATTCCAGTGTAGTTAACATACAGTGTTACATGTACAACGTAGCTATTCAACAGTTCTATACATTACTCAGTGCTCATCATGGTAAATGTACTCTTTTTTTTTTTTATTGTTACTAATTTTTTTTTTCCCAGTGTTCCAAGATTCATTCCCCATTCCCCACACCCAGTGCTCCACGCTTTAGGTTTCCCCAGTACCCACCAACAGGCTCTCCCATCCCTCCACCCACCTCCCTGGAAGTCCCTCAGTTTGTTTCTGTGTCCAAAGTCTCTGTTGTTTCGTTTCCCTCCCTAGATTACCCTACTTCCCATTTACTTTCCTTCTCCCACTGTTCTCCAGTTTACCCCTCATGCACCGCAAGTAAGTGAAACCATGCGATACTTGACTTTTTAAAGGTCCTTTGAGTTTCAGAAAAATCATTCTAGACAGTCTAAAAATGAGTGAAAATATAATCTGCCCAAAGAAACTTTATTTTATTAAATGATTTTCTAAGAATAAAGTTTAAATGTACATTCTGCTTTAACGGGGTCAAAACAAGGATCAGAATCTGGATAATCTTTTTTTTTTAAGATTTTATTTATTTATTTGACAGAGAGATCACAAGTAGGCAGAGAGGCAGGCAGAGAGAGAGGAGGAAGCAGGCTCCCTGCTGGCAGAGAGCCCGACATGGGACTCCATCCCAGGACCCAGAGATCATGACCTGAGCCGAAGGCAGAGGCTTAACCCACTGAGCTACCTAGGTGCCCCCAAATCTGGATAATCTTAACAGATACCAGAGCTAACAATAGGTGGAAATTATGATTAAGTTCATTAATCCATCTGGCAAAAACTATATTATATCTATAGATGTATTCGTTTTTCTTTTTGGATAGGGTTATGTTTAGAATATTTTTAAAATACTATATTTTAGAAAGATTTAAATTTCAAACTGTTGTGATTCAGTTTAGGTTTTATAAATGTAGTACTGTAACTATGATATTCAGAGCTTCCCAATCATTGGTGCACATAAGTATGGTAAAATATTGATCCTCCTAGCCCTAGGGCGACAAGACAGGGTCTGAGGTAGTTGGAGTTCCAGAGCCAGTAGCCTGTAGACAAGAGTGTTCAGCCTACTGTGCCAACCACATATAATCCTCCTGCATGTCACGGTATGAGAAAGACTGAGAAGCAATGTACTACACTATCTCTGTTTTATTTTCATTTTCTCTCTAACATGTTACTTCAGAGAACAATGGAAAACATGAAAATATCTCCTTTAAACTTTCTCCACAGTTAACTTGGTGAGCTTTATATGATGTTTTCAATAATTATATAATTTCTAGCTGAAATTAATTTCACAAAACAATATGAATACTGATGACTAATAATTAAGAGGATATTTTAACACAGGGAAAGAATGTATAGTTCCTCTGTTAAATAAGCTAATTTATCTAAAACCTATTTAATAGTAAACAAACATATCATTATGTATGTCATATCCTATGTTCTTGGCTCATCAATTTTAATACTGAATTAAACTGCTAATGATTTTTTTGATGATCTTTTTTTTATGCTTCTAATATAGAGGGCTAAATATAACCTGTAAGAATAAAGGTATATAAAAATTTCAAACGGTATTGAATTAATTTCTGAAGCACTAAATAAACATATATTTATCCAGGTTAGACTTTTTATATTAGTTTGAAAATGTATTTGGTAAGGAACCAGAGTGTTATACACAGACTTTCACTTTGTGTGTGTGTGTATATTATTTCTAGAAAAACGCTTTTACTTTATTCCTAGGATTAAGGCCGAAGTCACTGGTACAAATGATGCAAATGAAATAATTCCTGAAATTATAAAATACCTGATATGCAGTATCTTATTCTAGTATATATTTTATGGATAGTAAGAACAAATCTAGAACAGTACGTGCAAAAAATTGTGTTAATCTAAAATCGTCACAAAAAGCATCAGTTCTGCAAAACTATGAAAGCTAATCTCAATTCAAAATGAGTTAAATATTAAACAAACTTCTCTAGAGAAAGAGACTGCAGATAGCTTTGTCAGTGTAATCAGAAAGATTAACATTCTAGTCATAGATCTTTAAGGAAAAAAAAGTACACCAAGGAGGGACAATGGCTGCTGGGAAGCAAAGGTAAAAATTGACAGATAAAATTCAGTAATAGCAATCAAGGCAAACCTCCCCAAAGACTCTCTTATGTCCTGGTTACTGCCTACTGTATTAAGACTGCCTTTCTCATCACTTAATGCTTATTTTCATCACTTTGCTTAAAATATTGATAATCAATTAGGGCTACGTCTGTTTTGCCACAGAATCTGTGTCACAGTCTATCAGACTGTCAGGGCCAATTCAATCCTCATTCAAAGTTAATTTTTTCTTCATAAATCTGCCTTTGGAGGAGTCATTAGGCGCAGAACATAGCCGGAGGTGCAATCACCTATTCTCTTTCATTAGTGGCAGGCAGAGAAGGTGAGGGAGATTATTAGAACTTTGGAATGATCACAAAGCAGCGTGCTGCCTGTCAGATCCCCCCAACATTTAATTCATCTAGCCAACTCACCAGCACTCTTTGCCAACAGTTTTAAATGGACATTATTCATGAACATCTGTGACATGCTGAATATTCTGAACTGGAAATGATGAAAAAGCAATGCCCCTTTTGACTTTAAAATTAATTCTATGGTCAAAACAATTAAGAATATAACAAACATGTTTTGTGATGTTATTTTTAGTCATCTAAGATAGATTTCAGAAGCAAAACAATTTACTAAAGCTAGTAATACTCATATATAGGGGGAAATTAATATATAATATAAAAATTCTTAGTGTTCAGTAATTCTTTAAAGCCTATCTTACCTACAGCATTAGGGATGACCGGGATTTTTTTCCAAAGGTGATTTTACAATTCATAATGAAGTTTAAATTTCTACTTAATGTGAATAATTTGTTTAGCAACATACCACAAAACAGAAGTATTCAGAAGAATTTAATATACGGCCGATTTGGATAAAAGTATTTTATTTGAAATTTTCATGGCCACCATTTTTTGGAAATACTCTAAACGCCTTAGTTGTAAGAGGTGTATTGTGGGTAGAATGTTGATAGAGATGCTCAGTGCAATAACAGAAATGGGCCAAATAACTAAGTAAAAAGAAAACTTTGAGACAACTCATTTTCACTTAAAAAGCTACTATTAACTTAATTTTTTCAATAAAAAGAAAATCTGGTTTTTTTTTTTAAAGATTTATTTATTTGACAGAGAGAAACACAGCCAGAGAGGGAACACAAGCAGGGGGAGTGAGAGAGGGAGAAGCAGGGAGCCCGATGAAATAATTCCTGAAATTATAAAATACCTGATATGCAGTATCTTATTCTAGTATATATTTTATGGATAGTAAGAACAAATCTAGAACAGTACGTGCCGAGCAGGGAGCCCGATGTGGGACTCGATCCCAGGTCTCCGGGATCATGACCTGAGCTGAAGGCAGTCGCTTAACCAACTGAGCTACCCAGGCGCCCCTGAAAATCTGGGTTGTTTAAAATACTTTGTTCTTTAGAGTGTCCTGCCTTTTATAATATGGTATACAGAAATAGTGTTAGTCGCTATTATAAAAACTAAAGACATGCCTTGCTAGTCATACTTTTACATGGAGATTTATCTGTAAATTATTTAAACATTTACTCATAATACCAAGTTGATGATACCAAGATTTTAAATGCTATTATCAAAGTCACAATGTTCTAGCATCTAAAATCATTCAAAATCATTTTAGCCTCAGATGCTCTTCACTGGAGCAGCATTTCCCAAACTGTGGGTTCCACACTATGAGGTGCTAAAATAGTCAAATATACCTGGGAAATAGTTGGTTAAACAAAATTAAACTGTATCTTTACTGTAGAATTCATTAGAATTTCTAATATGCTTTTGTCTCTCTACAGGGCAGATGCAAAGTGGTGATTCCAGAATTATTCGATTGTGGAACCATTTTTGACACCACCAGGATATCAACAAGATGTCTTCCTAACCTTCCCAAACTATTTCTATTCTGTCCACACTGGATCTGATATTCTACACTTTATTTATTTATTTAATAAATAAATAAATAATATCTTTGAGCACATACTATATACCAGGCATTTTGGGAACTGATAAGGTTACAACAGTGAACAAGACACTTATCTTAAGCTGCTCAGAGGCTAATATAGAATTCAATTTATTTGGAGGTCTTCCCACTGTGAGCAATTTGAGAATATGGAATGTGTTTTATATATATATATATATATATATATATATATATATACCTATCTATATCTATCTATCTATCTATATATAGCCCCAGTGCCTAGCAACTGGTAAACAGAAGAAGCTCAAGAAATACTTGTGTTTTTTTGTTTTGTTTTTTAAAGGTTTTATTTATTTATTTTATACACAGAGAGATCACAAGTAGGCAGAGAGAGAGAGAGAGAGAGAGAGAGAGAGGAGGAGGAGGAGGAGGAGGAAGCAGGCTTCCTGTCGAGCAGACAGCCTGATGCGGGCCTCGATCCCAGGACCCTGAGATCATGACCTGAGCCGAAGGCAGACGCTTTCACCCACTGAGGCACCTAGGCGCCCAAGAAATACTTGTTAAAGTAAAGTAGAATTTCCTTTTTCCCAGATGGTTCCAATGAATTCACATGGGTCCAAATACCAGTTTATCTCCCCACTATCCCCACCCTTCTGCTAAGGTTAGTATACACCCTAATCAACAATGTGTATTATGTAATATAAAGCTGGGGAGAAGTTAAATATAAGGAAAAACACAGATACAAAGAGAGACTGGCAAACCAGCTCCAGCGTAATGATTGTGGCCACCTCGTAATATGAATTGAGGACTCTGTTGTTTGTTGTTCAGAGGGAAAAGTATCATGATCAATTACAAATAACTGTTATCTTTGGAAAGATTCATAATGCAAAAGAGTCTGAATAATAGTAACTACTGCCACTGCAGTGCTCCCACTGCTGTTCCCTCTACCAATACCATCATGGCTGCAAGGACCAGGGACTCTTCTACTCAGGGGACTGCATACTTCTACAACTGAAAACATGGTCTCTAGGCTAGCCCTCCCTGATTGATACCCTGATCACTAGTGGAGAACTAGCCTGCCAGGGAGCTGTTCCCTTTACCACAGGCAGGATGGTGAAAAATCCGGAGGCTGTCACTTAAGAACACCCTACTATACTTCACACCAGGAAGCCACCACCACACAGGACTCTCAATCTGCACAAAGTTGGTAACTAGACACCAGAACACAGGTCTCTCTAGGTGCGCTTGCTAATAGCAATACCTGAAGCAGCAGGAAGAGAGCCTACACATCATTTCTACTTTCAAAATTCTGTATGAATACATCTAATTGGTGGAACCTAATTCATATCCGATTCTTAGATGATAAGGATTCTAGAACATGTAAGTTTTTGCTTTCCAGTCTTTGTAGTTAGAAAGCAGACTAGAAAATAGGATAAATGTTATGTGCCAATTAAACATTTACTGAACGTTTGATATGCACCGCGCATCTTCCTAAATGTCTTACATGTATTAATTCATTCGGTGCTCACAACAATCCCATATGGTTTATTTACTCGTAGTGAAGGAGGCACAGAGGCACTGAGGCATAGAGAGGTGTAACATACTGCTCGGGGTCATACAGTTACTCAGTGAGAGAGCCAGGATTCAAAGCCAGGTCATTTGACCTTAAAAGAGGCTCTTCCCTAGTACTGTTTCCTTAGGGGATAACTTCACTTCTTTAATAGATTCATGATGAGGATGGAATTAATTTATTTTCTACTCAGTTTTGTTTTTTGTACTGATCAAACAGCTATGCATTATCACCTAAAATTTGTATAATGAGGCATTTCGAAGAAATCAGTAGACGAAAGGTGGCTAGAACAGTCTGCTTGAAGGTTTATTAGACTTATATATATGGAACACTGAGAGTAGAAGCCTGATTCCTTTCCTAGAGGAGAGCAGAATACAAAATATTCCAATTCTGCTTAGAGTGAAATAGACATGAAATAATAATGTTCCAAGTGGGAGATGATGTTTAATGCTTCCGTATCTGTGGTTTCATATGAGAGAGAAATATAGCAGTATATTTCAAGAACCAAAAATAGTTCACATGCTTTGATACAATAATTTCACTTCTGAAAATGTGAATCAAAGAAGTTTAAAATGAAAAAAAATGTATGCAGGAAGATATTCATTGAACACTATTTTAATAGAAAAAACAATAACAAAAATAGTCATCGGGGTAAGTGGCTAATGTTACACTTCTGAACAAATATAATGCCAATAAAATTATGCTAACTAAAATTCTGTAACAAGTTGGGAAAATTATTCTGACATAAATGTAGATACAAAAAAGCAGAACAGAGAATTCATTTATATGAATGATATATATGTATATAAATATGGGTAAGAAAAACAGAAGAAACAAAGAAATCACTTAATATATATCTCAATCCCATCATTTTCACTGACCTGAGTGGTGATTCCTACACTAGTAATACATATATTTTACTATTTGGTCAAGCAAAATCTACCTCATTATTGTTACTTTAAAGTTTTTGGGCTATATTTATGGGATTATTCCTCTAGATCAACTTTTTTGTTTTGTTCTAGATAAATCAGTTTTGTTAAATTCTACCCCCCAAACAAAATAAAACTACAAATAAACAACATAACCTGTTGGAATTTTGATTAACTGCCCAAGTAATGCATTAATTTGGACACCATGGAAATCTTCCCATCTAATGGCATAGTGTGTGTTTTCATTTATTTAAATTCCTTGTGTCTTTCAGTAAAGGCCTGTAACTATTCATCCGGATTCTGGCATTTCATTCTAGCCTCCTTTCCATTCCAACTCTCCATTTTAAACACACTTTTTTTTGAGGGAGTTATTACTGAGTCTCATTCTCCAGCACCTACTCATTCTTCAGTCCATTCTATTATAGCTTCTAACTTTACACCTCAACCAAAATTACTCTTTCAGTGACTTCTACATCACGAAATTCTTTGGCTATTTTTATTTAAGTATTTATATTTAAATATCAAATAAATATATAAAAATATTAAAATAAAAGTAGTAAGGGGCATCTGGCTGGTTTAGTCAGAAGAGCACACAACTGGGTTGTGAGTTCGAGCTTCCTATTGGGTGTAGAGATTACTTAAAAAACACTGTCTTTAAAAATAAATGTAACAAACAAATAAACGTAATAAGTAATGAAATATTTCAAACCTATAAATATATAAGGAATATGATAATACAGTTCAAATTGACAAATGTTAATACTTCATTGTACCTATCTCCTATAGTTTTGCTATCATCTAGTACTATAGGCCTTTTTAACTAGTGACAACCCCAGTGGTCTGAAATGACATCTCCTTTTTTATGTATATGCAGGTCTCTGATTTCTAGAGAAATCGGCTCTCCAAAAACTGGCCACTAGAATCACTCTCCTCAGAACTGTCTTTATCCTTAGCCTATTTTATTGTAAGACTGTTTGTCTTTTTCTCCTTGATTTCCAGGATTTGAAAAGCTGCTCTACATAGTCCAGATGTTAGCCATTGGTCATCTGCAAGTATGTGGCAGATCTGGATTTTATTGCATCTTTTTTTCAGAGGCGTCTAATTTTACTGTATTTTTTAAATCAAGATTTTATTTATTTATGTGGGAGGGGGAGAGAGAAAGCACAAGGTGGGAGAGGGGCAGAGGGAGAGAGAAGCAGGCTCCCCACTGAGCAGGGTATCATGACCTAAGTTGTCAAAGGCAGACACTTAACCGGCTGAGTCAGCCAGGCGCTTAAATTTTACTGTATTTTAAAATTTATAAACGCACACACACATACATACACTTTTTCATTTACATAGCTTATTGAATAAATAAAGTGAAGCTTTATTATAGATTTTTTAAAAGTACTTTAATATTAAGACTGGCATAAATGTTTTACCTATGTGAAATTTGCCAAATGCATACCACATGGCCCCAAAATAAGGGTCAAATACATCTGCAAATAAGACTTTAGTTTAGATAACTTTGAAATTTAAACTTTCATTAAAAATATGTACTAAGAACTGTCAATTTTTAAAAAATTGTCAGTTTCTTTTTTTTCTTTTTCTAAAAAAATTTTTGTAAGATTTTATTTATTTATTTGACAGAGAAAAACACAGTGAGAGAGGGAACACAAGCAGAGGGACTGAGAGAGGGAGAAGCAGGCTTCCCGCTGAGCAGGAAGCCTGATGTGGGGCTCGATTCCGGGTCGAAAGGATCATGACCTGAGCAGAAAGCAGTTGCTTAACCAACTGAGCCACCCAGCGCCCCCAAAATTGTCAGTTTCTATTAAACTTAAATACTTTTGTCTGTTTAAGAAATTCTTTCCTATCCTTAGATCGCAAACCTAATCACTTCTACCTTCTTCTAAAAGTTTTAAAATTTCACTTTTTACATTTAAGCTTCTGAAATCTCCACACAAATAATAAATTCCTTCAATACTATTATTGAAACCCCAACTTTCCCTCCTAATATAAGTTAAGAAATGTATTTATGTACGGGGATGTTTCTGGATTTTCTTCCTTTCCATTGAGGATGCCACTTTAATTACTGTAGCTTTGATACAGAATCTTATATGATAAAACGAATCCCCACCTTCCTTCCTTCTTCACAATTGTCTTGACTATTCTTGGCAATTTGTTCAACATGATTTATTTTTTTGAATGAAGCTTTTAAATTTTTTATTAAAAAACTGAAACTTTTCCAGATTTAGGTTACACACATGAAATAAAACCAATTTCTGATGAAAACCAAACACATACACACTATCGGAAACACTTCTGTTCTGGGACTGGGGATGAATAGGTGGCAAAAAACGTTTAATAATGCCTGAACCACACCGTAAAAACCCAGTTGTTTTTTAAAGTAATTTACCTTTTGAAATTTTCTGTTTAAGAAAATTTTGTGAAATGACCTATTGACTCTGCCATCTGTGGTTCATGATGTTAAGGTCTGATGGGCTAGTAAAGGAGTTTTCAATCTGGAACCAATAATCTGCCTATACATTTTTCATCCCATTCTGTTCTTACATTATGGTTTCTATTCCTTACTTTCTCTCTTGAATCATTTTAACATTTATTTTATAGGTTCTTTTGTTCGTGGAGGGGGGGGGGCTTAAACAACTGGCATTTATTTTCTCACAGTTCTGGAGGTTGGAAGTTCAAGGTGCCAGCAGGTTTTTTTCTCAAATAGCTTAAAAATTTGTAGTTTTGTCATGTATTGATTTATTCTTGGTAGTTTTTATTAGGGTTTTTAAACCTGTATTGTAGATATTATCCTATGCTTTTCTTTTTGAATTTTTGTCCTATCTTTGTAAATTTTAGCACCATTTTAGTTTTTCTTTATTACCTACAGGAAACCTTATGATTCTATAAAGCTAAATAACAAAGTAAAATCAGAGTTGATAGGCGGTGTGGTGGAGCCCAGATTTGGATGCAAGCTTTCAAGTCCTAAATGCCTTATAGTTATCATCACCCTGGTTTGTCTCCATTTCTCCTCCCCTGCCCCTCTTACTTCAGATAATATATATTTGTCTTATATGCTAACGGCAGCACGTAGTAAATGTGGCTTAATTTTTTCTTACATTTCTTGTCATTACATTTCAAGAGTCAACTTTCTGCTATATTTTTAGGCAATGTTCCCATTATATCTTGCATGGTCTTTTCATTAGCCTAAGGCCACTTCCTTCCCTCAAAACTTCTTTAAGAATATTCTATTATCTCTAATTCTCTAGATGCCAATTATTCTGTTTCTGTCATTACCTGACCTTCCCACACTCATTAATTCTGGATTTTATCAATTCTACCTCTAACATATCATATAATTTAACATGTCTACTTCTCCCCATATTTACTGCTAGTTCATCGTCCCCTTTCACTTTAATTGCGACAATAACTTTACTAATCAAAAACTAGTTTTGTGACAACCTTATCTCCATTACCACCACAACCTTTACCATCACCACTAAATCCACTCTTTTTACTACAGGTGGATAGATTTTCTAAGAATGGATTCTAATCATGCCATGGCCTACAATAGTTTTCTACTTATGAAGAAAAGCAAAATTCTAATATTAACCTGGTTTCTAAGGCTATGAATCATCTATTCCTTGTCTACCATACTGGCTTCATTTAAGCTATTCTCAATAATCTTATTCCAATGAATCCATCCATACAGGTCTTTGTTTTGAAAATGTACCACAGTCCTAGTGTGAACAATGTTCTTGCCTGGGACGTCCCTAGTTTTAACACTGAAAATTTTACACCCTGGAAAAAAACCTTTCTCCATCCTAAATAAATGGTACATTTTATTTTATTTATTTATTTAATTTTATTTAATTTTATTTTATTACTTTTAAAATATTTTTATTTATTTGACAGAGAGAAACACAGCCAGAGAGGGAACACAAGCAGGGGGAGTGAGAGAGGAAGAAGCAGGCTTACCGCCGAGCAGGCAGCCCAATGTGGGGCTCGATCCCAGGTCTCTGGGATCATGACCTGAGCTGAAGGCAGTCGCTTAACCAACTGAGCCACCCAGGCGCCCCAAATGGTACATTTTAAATTGTGGTTGAATAGAGGAAAAAAAATGCATCTTTTTAGCCTTGGCAGTTATATGCTCTTATTAGACTATTCCTATCTTGCATTGTACTTATCAAAATTATTGAATTATTAATTGTACAAATAACTATCTCCTGTTTGCTTTCCCCATCATAAGTTCCATAAAAACAGTACCTGAACTGTCTCCCAGCATTTAACAGTGTTGTTTACACACCGAAAGTACTCCGTATTTTTAAAATTAAAACCAGTGAAGTTTATTTTTGTTATACTTCTGTTGCTTTATGATAGATAATTGGAGGTATATAGGAAAGCTATTACTTTAGGTATACGTTATTTTATGTCTTTGAGAACACTAGTAATTTCATTTATGTTGGCTTTGTACATTAGGATAGTCATAAACTCTTAAGATTTGAAATGGATCTTAGAGACCACCTAGTTCACTTGTCTCATTTTCAAAGATGAGAAAAACTGAGGCCCAGACATGTTAAGTGACTTGTTCAAAGTGACACAGCTAATTAGTGGCAGAGCCAGTCCAGGAACCAACACCTTATTTCTCGCCTAACAGCAATCTTCCCACACTGCTAATGAGAGATGATCACAGTCCGATCACCATAGAGGTGGAGGATTCTGACTCAGATCCTTGTCTGTTTGGCTAATTTACTGTCTCTATACAAGACCCTTTAAATCTTTTCACGAGCTTCAGTATTTTCCATCAAATGTATTTCCTTACCTTATTCATAAAGAGTGTGCCACCACTTAACCCATTAAATGGAGGGCAGGGTTGAGGCTTACTGCATTCAGCTTATCCCCAGAGCCTGGCACAATGTCTGGCAAATGTGAGAGAATGATATTTGTTGAGATAATATATGACTGAATGAATGTGCTGCACGTGTGAACATACATGCCAAAATACTGTCTGAGACAGGTGAGGTCAACAGGTAAATTCTTTAGACCTTTTGTAAGACAAGGCTTTTAGGGTCTTGCCTATGAGAAGAAAAGAAGGGAGGTAGAGAGGGGCAGAGGAAAGTAGAGGAGAGAATTAGAAAGCATGATATATGCGTTTGGGTTAGTAAATAACCTTGACCTACCTCAAAGGATTATTAATTCAAAAAACGTTAACAGTAAAATGCACTGCTTATTTTACTGTTATTTTAAAGCCGTAAGCTTTGAATGTTGCATTAGTCTCCCTTGTGTGAGATTTAAAAGTGTCTATTATATGTATATTCTATATCTTTGGGTTTTTAGAAGACACAAGTCTATTTTATGAGGGTTACAAAACATAACAAAGTGTTATGCTTGTAAATTTATAAAGGCAGCACAAAAGTAGGAGCCATTGTTATCTGATGAACCGAAATACGAAACAGGTACAAATCCAAACTGCAAGTGCCACTGCTTCAAATCTTTCATGAAATAAAAATCACAAATCACATGATCTTAGAGGTGAAAAATGACTTTCACAGATCTTATTGTCATTAGGGTAAGTGATCTGCTTAATTAAAGTGGATCAGTGCTATATCTCAGGATGTTTTCTTCTTCTTTTGAAAGAATAAAAATCCTAAACAAAAATAAAACTCAATTTTTAGTTAGTTACAAATAAATTGTCACCGAGGACAGTAAAGAATTATTTGCTTGAATATCTCCATAACTGGTCATTGTCTATGTGTGCATTGTATGTGATCCTATGACCACATCTGAGAGCTGGAGCATAAGTTTTTCTCTCTGATGGAGAGAAAATGTTAAGAAAATGCCCAAAGTCACAGTAGGAAGCATGATTCAGTGGGGTCCCTGCATCTTATACTAACTTCTGAGAAATATTTATAAAGGTCTAACAATAAATATTTCACTTACTTCACTAGATTATGCTTACAGTCTAACATTTGTTAAAATTTGATAGAAATATAACCGACACAATCCAAATACATTTGTAATAACACTCATTAAGATGTGACCAAAGCAAATCCAACAGGATACTTAATACTGAGCTTTCACCAATCAAGTAATTAACAAACACTTTTTAACTTTCATGATAAATATTTTCAAGGTAAATATTTTTTGTCATTTGAGAAATATCAAGGCATAGGTTTTAGTTGATACCTACAACACTTATTTTCTTTCAGTTCTTTAGTGCTGGAAAAATAGTCTTGAATATTGAAAATCCTAAATCCTTTTCTTATTGGGACCCAGTAACATTTTCTTTCTTTCTTTCTTTCTTTCTTTCTTTCTTTCTTTCTTTCTTTCTTTCTTTCTTTCTTTCTTTCTTCCTTCCTTCCTTCCTTCCTTCCTTCCTTCCTTCCTTCCTTCCTTTCTTTTTTTTTAAAGAAATAACCTCTTTTTGTTTTATGTAACTGATTTTTCTCAAGCCTTCACTCACTAGGTGGTGACAAAACAAACACAGATCCACACAAATAACAAACACAAATAAGGTGAACTGTTTTAAGCCATTCCTATCTGTATGCTTTTTCATCTTCTGTTACAAAAAATATTTTCATATAAAGTTCATTTGATTAAAAACTTAGATTATATGTTCTGAAGGTAGGGTAAACCATAATTTGAATCCATCTAGATGAGATCACTTGCTTAGAATTATGATAAACTGGTTGGTAAGAACAAGACTTTTAAGTGAAAAGAGGCTTTGAACAAGTTTTTTTTTTTTTTTCAAGATTTATTTAGGTGAGAGAGAATGTGTGCATGAGCGTGAGCAAGAGGCCGGAGGGAGAGAAAGACAGAGAATCTCCACTAGGCGCCCTGCTGAGCATGGAGTCTGACGTGGGGCTAGGTCTCACCACCCTGAGATCATGATCTGAGCTGAAAACAAGAGGGACCAAGGGATGCTACTTTTCTCAAATCTGACATCTGATGGCAACACTATCAAGAATTTCCTAGGACCTGGGCCCCTGGATGTCTCAGTGGGTTAAAGCCTCTGCGCCTTTGGCTCGGGTCATGATCTCAGGGTCCTGGGATTGAGGCCTGCGTTGGGCCCTCTGCTCAGCAGGGAGCCTGCTTTCTCCTCTCTCTCTGCCTACTTGTGATCTCTCTGTCAAATAAATACATAAAATCTTAAAAAAAAAAAAAGAATTTCCTAGGACTATAGTAAGAACTTAGTAAGATGAAGTATGAAGTAATATGAAAACTTCTGCTCTGCTCAAGGCTGTAAAAATTTGGAATTGTTTTGTTCGTATGTTCTCTTCCTGAGGTAGGTGCAGCATTGATTTTTGAGAAAAACTCTAGGCTTTCTTGGAGGTATACCCTCTTGGCCTGTTTTACTATGCAGGTAAGAGGCTGGCTATCTAGGAGGGAGTACTCATGAAGTTTCTTTGTTTCCATAAAAGAATAGCATCACCAGTTTGTCTATCCACCTCAGTCAACCACATACAGTACCTGTACTTCAGGATCTTCTTTTTTTTTTTTTTTTTTTAAGTTTTTCTTTTAATTTATTTGACAGAGAGAAACACAGCCAGGGAGGGAACACAAGCAGGGGGAGTGAGAGAGGGAGAAGCAGGCTTCCTGCCGAGCAGGGAGCCTGATGTGGGGCTCGATCCCGGGTCTCCGGGATCATGACCTGAGCTAAAGGCAGAGGCTTAACCACTGAGCCACCCAGGTGCCCCAACTTCAGGACCTTCTAAGAGCAGAGAAGACTGAAATGACTCCTAGACAAGAGCCTATGTTCACATAGGAAGAATTATTGTAAAAACAGGCATTCTCTCTGTCTATTTATACTGGGTTTTAATTAAACTTAAGTAGATACACCACAATACTAAATTCTTGGATCATACTTTCCTAATAGACTAGATTTCATGATGGTGTTTTTATGGCTTTTATTGTTGGACATTAAAAATAAGAGGTATGTAAAACCTGTTCACTTCTTGCAATTACTATGTTGGGTATATTATATACTATATCACATATGATGACAACAATGATAAGAGAGCGAAAAGCACATAAAATAATGAGTATTTCCAATATTTCATTAAGTAAGAAATATTTCTAGTATTTCATTACATAAAGCCCATGTGAGAACTCCTTTTTAGTAAAAGCTTTGTGGTAGAACTTGTAGCTCTCTTTGAGAATCTGCTTTCGGTTTTGGTTGTCAAAAAACACAGAACAAATGACAGCAGCTCTATAAGTGCTTTTCATGTTTGAATTTTGTACTGTTTTCCTCTTGCTCTTGATTGATTAATGTATATTTTTCCTTTTTTGATATTTAAAAACTCACAGATCATCATTTTGTTGCATTGCTATAAAATCCCTTAAATCATTTATAGAACAAATTATAGTAATGTTCTTCCTGTAGGTGTATTCTGATGACCAAGTGAATTAAAGTATATGAGCTTATATAAGCACCTGGGACACAGCATGGCCTCAATCAATTCAAGTTCCCTTGCCTAATCATCCTCTTCAGATGTACTATAAAATTTTACAAACAACCTCATCACTCATATACTTATCTCTCATATTTTTTTTTTATAGTGAAACTGTTTTATAGGCAATTGTAATAGTTTTTTCCACTTACCATACTGTCCCCTTAGGGAAATCTCACAGTGATTATTTTCATAGTGGTAAGTAACTTTTGACTTCTACAGAAAAGCTACAGGAGAAGTTAAAGAAGGAAAAAAGGAAAAAATTTATATGTGAAGCAGAGATAAAATAAAACAAACGCCTTCAGGTAAGCAGAGTGATGGTGGCACCAAGGTTGCTTCAGGAGTTGGGGGCAAAGTTGGTGATGTTATTTGTAAAAATTTTAAATATTTATTTTTTTTTAAATTTCTTTTTTAAAAGATTTTATTTATTTGACAGAGAGAAATACAGCCAGAGAGGGAACACAAGCAAGGGGAGTGAGAGAGGGAGAAGCAGGCTTCCTGCTGAGCAGGGAGTCCGATGTGGGACTCGATCCTGGGTCTCCGGGACCATGACCTGAGCCGAAGGCTTAACCAACTGAGTCACCCAGGTGCCCATTAAATATTTATAAATTACATTATAAACTATAGGTCTCACTTCAGAGATCCATTGCAATGGCATGGATTAATAGGAAGTGTTAATAGGAAGTGTTGGGCACTTGGGTGGGACAGTCATTAAGGATGGGACTCTCGGTTTCTGCTAGGGACTTCAAGGTCATGAGACTGAGCTCTGTGTGGGGCTCCATTCTCAGTGTGAAGTCAGCTTCTGAATCTCTCCCTTTCTCCCTCTGGCACTGCCCTGTGCTCAAAATAAATAAATAAATCTTAAAAAAAAAAAAAAGGTAAGAAGTGATGTGTGAGGAATTCTGAACTTACATCTGGACTCAGCATGAAAAAGTACACTGATCAATTAGCAATACGTTATACATGCAACCTAAAGAAGTGGAGATCAATGCTCCATATTTGCTGTCTCTTATGTATGCAAAGTAAGACAGTAATAACAAGGATGATGATGTTAAGACAACTGGGGTTATTGGAATCACTTAAAGTACTAGTGATATATTTAAATTCAAAATGAAGAAATAAGTGATGAAATTCTTTTCCTGTTTTACTTATATATTATATAGCTTCAAATATTTTTTTCACAGACATTCTTAAGACACAGACATTGCCATGCAGAAAATGCCAAACTGCTTTGGAAGCAGTTTGGATTCTGAGAACTATTTCCAAAAATATTTACTCCCTTAAAAATGTTACTATGAAGATAAGAAACGCATTCACTTTATATGTCAGTTACCTTTGTTATACGCCAACCCAAACTCATGGTTCAAACAACCACAATCATTAATTTTGCTTATGAAAAGTCAGGGTAGCTTGCCTCTGCTCCACGCAGCACCAACTGCAGCAACACAAAGGCTGGGACTGACTTGACAGCTGTGGGGGCTGAATTTCTCTGAAAACTTACGCAGTCATGTGCCTAATGGTAGGAATTTAGTTGGTGATTTCTGTCAGAACACTTATATGTGGTCCTTCCATGAGGCTGTTTGGCTTCCTCACAGCATGGAGGCTGGTCTCCATGAGTGAGTGTCTTAAGAGACAGGAAATGGAAGATATCCGTTTCTTAAGGCCTAGATCTGGAAACTGGTACAGTACCATTTTGCTGTATTCTAATGGTCAAGCAGTCACAAAGCCACAAAGCCAAAGGAGGGAGGACATAGACCTTACCTAAAAAGGGTAAGTGTCAAAGAATTTGGGGGTCATATTTTAAAACTGATAGAATTTGAAACTACTTAAATGGTTGAGAGAGGTACAAAAGAGAAAGTTAACAAATAAGAAAAAAGGAAACTAGAATGTAAATATAAGAAATTACTATAAATTATCAATAGGATGGTAATAAAAGTATGAAATGACTAAATAAAGAAAGCAATAAATTTGAGAGTACAAATAAAATAAGTATTGAGCATGTGTGATATATACTTAGTGACTTTCAGGATAAAAGATATGGCCATATGTTCTGAACACTTGGAATAGTCTGTGATGTATTAAAGTAAAAGTCTAGATATATCACATGTGAAATTCAATGAAACTTTAAAGTCAAGGGCTTATAAAAAATCTAAATCAAATCTAAAAAATCTAATCTAAAGCAAAAACAACTTACAAATAGTTAATCAGTACAAATTTATGCTAATTATGTATCTGAAGTCAAATATTATATTAATGAAGCCTTCCATGAACCAATTATAATAATTTGTTTTAATATAACTCAAAATAGGAGTCTTTATCATTGTCCAAAAAGCAAAAATATAAAATTATTATATCTGAGATAACAAATAACAAGTAGTCTGTTCTCCTTCTACAGTGAGTTCTGGTTCAATTAACTCACATAACACTATTAATCAATAATGATAAAAAATGAAAGTATTTACTGAGTTATTATGTATTAGCAATTATTCTAAGTGTTTTACTAGTATTAGCTCATTTAATGCTCAATATTAATATCCCATTTTTACCAGTGAGGAAACTGAGGCATGATGATTTCACTGATTATTCCAAGTCACTCAGCTAGTAAATGATAGAGCCAAAACTAATTCAGGCCATCTGACTGCAGAGGCCCTAACCAAATCTACTACACTCTGTAAAAGGCAAAAAGTAGCAGTACATCTGACTGAAAAAGCATTCTTCATACTCCATAAAAATCGTAGTTTTCAAATATGTAGTAAAATATTTCAAGCTACATCATCAAAAAAAAAAAAAGAATGAGTTAAATAACAGAAAGAAATAAAATGACTTTCTCAAACCCTATGTCTCTGGAAATAGGAAGCAGGTCATAGAGGTATAAATTTAAAAATGAGATGATGATAAGAGGGACAGTTGTAATATGTTCCCTGTTTTCCTGTCTCACACTGTTTTCAATTAAACACAATAAGAAAGTTCATTTTTTGTTTAGGAGCAAATACAGGGACTATGGAGGATACTTTTAACCAACAATGAAATCATGAATGATTTCAACAGAACTTCTACTGAATGTGTACAGATAAGATCTATTTGTAGTCCTTAAGGGAACCTCAAGGGTTAAACCTGAACAAAACTTCATTTTTTTCCTATCTAATAAAGATCAAAGTTAATGCCTCTTAGAGAAGGGATTTGCTTGCAAGAAAATGATAAACACTCAGAACTCACAATCTGCTTTTATTGTTTTAACATGATCAAATACTAGAAAGACTAAACAAAAAGAATTTTTTTTAAAAAAGATTTTATTTATTTGACACAGAGGAACCCAGCCAGAGAGGGAACACAAGCAGGAGGAGTGAGAGAGGGAGAAGCAGGCTTCTTGCTGAGCAGGCAGCCCAATGTGGGGCTTGAATCATGACCTGAGCCGAAGGCAGTCGCTTAACCAACTGAGCCACCCAGGCGCCCAAAAAGATTTTTTTTAAGGATAGTTTTTTAATGAAGATCAGAGGGAAATTAACTGTAAGAATTGTCAAGTGTAAGAATGTTCCTATATAATTAATCTTCCAGTTCAGTAATGGAGATTACTAAATTTTAACTTAAACCTTTAAGGGAATGATTTTTAGGGTGGGGAGTACTGAGGGGGGGCACAGACCTCCTTAATTCCCGTTAGCTTTTTTATTTTAAGAAGACTTAATATATGCACTATTCTAGGTGGTGAAGATAGAGAGATGACCTATGAAAGTTCTAAAGAAACAAAGTCCCACGGAGGCTGACAAGAAAATCCACTTCTATAACACTGTGGGAGTAAGTTCCATGATACAGATATTAAAAAGAATACAGAACAGGAACACAGCTCTAACTCAGTCTGATGGACAATAGATAGTTAAACTAAGACATCTAAGAGAGGGTGACACCTGAAGTGATTCTTAAAGAATCAGAATTTAACCAAAAAGAGGAATCAAACACAATGGCTAGGAAATGATAATTTGAATCACTTCTACTTTATGGTTCTAGTAGAGTTCATTGCAGTTATATGAATGGGACCAAGAATTGTCAGATGAAAATCAAAAACATTTGAATCCCATATAATATGATTTTCATCCTTCCTCCTTCCTTGTTTTTCTCTTTCCCTGTATTTTTTTTTCCATCAGACATTCAAAAGCTTTTTTTTTTTTTTTAAAGATTTTATTTATTTGACAGAGAGAAACACAGCTAGAGAGGGAACACAAGCAGAGGGAGTGAGAGAGGGAGAAGCAGGCTTCCCGCCGAGCAGGGAGTCCGATGTGGGACTCGATCCCCGGTCTCCGGGATCATGACCTAAGCCTAAGGCAGTTGCTCAACCAACTGAGCCACCCAGGTGCCCCCATTCAAAAGCTTTTTATGAGGTTGGTATTTTTTCTTAAGCAATGAAGATGGGAAAATAAAGAAAGTAAAAACCTCTCTGAAATATCTCAAGGCAAGTTGGAAATCAAGTCTTTTTTTCATATAAGCATGGAAAAGTTCTTTCAAACATTTAGAGACTAAGTTGAATTATCTTTAGGACAAAAATGGCAGGTAACAAAGATATCAAACAATAGATAACAACTGAATGCAGAATGAACATGGATATTGTTCTGTATCTTAAATACATAACTTATAACTCCAGTGAGTGAGGAGGAAGGAGTAAATAGGCTGGGAAGAGCTATATTCATTCATTCATAAATATTTATTGATTATACCCAAACAACTCATACCCAGAATATATGTCAAGAGTGCTTTCAAAACAATAAGAAAAAACATGTAACAATAGGAAAATGGGCTACACACTTAGGTAGACACTTCATAAAATGAAAAATCAAAGTGCCTAAGAACCAAATGAAAAGATACTAAACACTTATGGCAACCAGAAATATAAAGTTAAAGTAAAGTTATTTAAGTCTGGCTAAAATAAAAGTCTGACAATATCACATATTGGTGAGAAAGTAGAACAATACACTATTTGGGAAGGAAGATATTGGTATAACCACTTTAGAGAAGTTTTGCAATGCCTAGTAAATCTGAAATTACACATACTCTATGACACAGCAAGTTCACACTTAGGTATGGAGTTTACAGATGATCATGTCCAATCATAAAAGGAGATCAACTTCTACAAGAATGTTCAGAACAGCCTTGTTCAATATAGCTCAAACTGAAGACAACAAATGTCCACCAACAGCCAAAAGGTTAAAAAAAGCCCTGCAGTATGTTCATACAGTGAAATATTAAAATTAAAACAAAAATCAACATACTATAGCTATATGCAAACGATGAATCTCAGAACGAGGAGAAAATGAAGACCCAAGAGAATATGTAACTATATGATTCCAATTTAAAACAAGCAAAACTTTTTTAAAAATTAAAATTAAAAAATAAAACAGGTAAAACTTAACTAACTATAGTGCTTAGCAATATATTCTTAGAATACATTCTTATATTCTTAGCAATAAAGAAAAGCAAGAGAGTGATTACCATAATAGAGGGGAAGGAAGGTGGTAGTTATCCACAGAAAGGAAAAAATGAGGACTTCCCTGGTACTGGCAAAATGCTGTTTCTTTTCTGGGTGGTACAACACAGGTATAAGCTTTATAATTTGGTGATCTGTGCACTTACATACTTTCCCTTATATTTCATATTACAAAAGTATAAGAGAAAAATACCAAGAGGAACTGTGAAATGCTGGATGGCTGAATGGGTCAAAAAAGAAAGGCAGAGATTCACTGAGCATCTTCTGCATGCTAGGAACTATGCTGGGTTTTGAGGACTTAGTGTAGAAAAGAGACACGATCTCTACAAAAGTCAGAAAGGAAGGTCAAATAATCACAAAAATCATATTTAATTAAAAACAGATTGTTATGAAGGAAAAGTTCACAGTGCTTTAGGAGATACTGACACATTTTGTTTTAGGTGTCAGAAAGGCTTCACTGAGATACAAAACATAAGCTCAAACCTTAATAATAAACCTACATTAATTTGGAAGAGAGGGAGGAGGTAAGCATCTTAGGCAGATGGAATAACATATGTAAACCAAGGAGGTAAAAGTAGGCTGATGCAAACAAGGAACTAAAGGCAGGCTGGTGTGGTCAGACTCAGACTCAGTATAGTACAGTCCATGATGAAGATGAAGTAGACATGGACAAATCATGGGGAACTTGTAGCCATATTGAGAATTTTGAGATTTTATCCTAGGGGCAATGGAATCCACTGAAGTTTTTTGTTTGTTTGTTTGTCTTGTTTTGGTTTTTTGGTGCAGGGGAGTGACAAGCTCCAATTTACAGTTTAAGATCATTTTGGATGCTATAAGAGGAAAGAATTGCAGGGAGCAAGATTGGGCAGATGAATAAGAAGGCTACTGCAATGGTCTAGGCAAGAAGTGATGATGACCTGCCTAGAGTGAAGGCAGGGCAAATGGGATTCGTGGTAAGACTAAAATGTATTTTAGGAGGCTATGTAGCGTGCTTATAGCATGGATGTGGCAAGTGAGGAACTGTCCAACTACTTTTTTGAGCAACGACAGTGATATAATGGAGGGACAATGAAAGAGGAACAGGATGAGCATGGCAGCAGGAAGAGAAAAGAATTCAGGACAATCTTGCCTTTTGACACTTAGGCAGAGGTGATCGGCAGTTAGCTATAGTAAGCCTGAAGTTCAGAGCAGAGATAGGGTTGAAACTGAGACACTATTGCACACAGATGATATCTGAAGTCCTAGGAATGGATGAGATGACTTTAGATGAAAATATAGAAGGGGAGGGGTGCCTGGGTGGCTCAGTTGGTTAAGCGACTGCCTTTGGCTTGGAGACCCGGGATCGAGTCCCACATCAGGCTCCCTGCTCGGCAGGAAGCCTGCTTCTCCCTCTCTCACTCCTCCTGCTTGTGTTCCCTCTCTGGCTGTCTTTCTCTCTGTCAAATAAATAAAATCTTTAAAAAAGAAAATATAGAAAGGGGGAAAAAAAAGTAAGCACAGGACCATTCCATGATGAACACTTGGGAATTAGGTAGAGTAGGACACTAGAAGGAGCTTATTAATGGAGTAAGACTGAATAACAGCAATGTATGACATGGGGGACAATTACCCGGTTAATGAACTTGGCCTGTTGATATAGTGCAAGTGTGGAAGAGAGTCTTTGTTAGTAATGGTCACATACAGAAAATACTACCAACTCATTTTCTAAATATTGATTGTATAAAATTCTTACTTTTCTGCAACAGTTGAACCATTAACTGAAATGTAATTTAACCTCCTTTAATCACATTCACTTTCCTGTGCTTTCTCTACCTTGTCTAATGATATTATCCAAATGGCTTTACCCCACCTATACCTAGTCAATTTTGTAACATACTAATGAATTCATAAACAATATTTTTAATTTGCCTTCTTTTATATTTATTATTTCTGTGGTTCTAGTTTTCACTACCTGAAGCACAGTTCAAATCACATAACTGCATATAAAGGCATTAGCTCCTGAAAGCCTGTAAATTTAGAAAGCATCTACCATGTGCTAGTCCCTTATTAAAGGACACAGGATTTGTTCTTGAACAAAATTCCTGCCCCTATGGAACTTACTTTCTAGTAGGGAAACCTGATGCTCAGACACTAATTAGGCATAAAATATAATGTTAGAGAGTAATGAGTGCTATGAAGAAAAATAAAGCAAAAAGATGATGAGAGAGAAAATAAAGCATAACATTATGTCTTCCCATCTTCAACTATGCCTCTAGTAAGTTCCACATGTAGCTATATTTGTCACTTCATTTTTTTCTCCCTTTCCTTACAGTACTTTTCTTTGGGCCTGTAAGCTTTAGGAGGCAGGGACTATGACTCTCTGTATCCCTCTAGCTCCTCTCATCTTGCAGATACTGAATTCAAATGCACCATTTTTTATGAAGTCATCAATGCTCCTAAAAGATGACAAAGAAAATCTTAATTCACTCTAAATGATTATCAGCAACAATTAAAATGTAAACAGAATCTCTAATTTGCTCATTTTTCTTCCTGCTATGGCTATTTGCCTCTGCTTATTTCTTAGCTATAACATATGGTCTTAGTAATGTTTATAAATTACTTAATGTTTTTCAAGATAGAAAATCATACTATGTCTGCATTAGCACTTCTGTTCTCTGGCTAGATGGGCTGCTCACTTTTTTTTTTTTTTTTTTTTTTTTAAGATTTTATTTATTTGACAGAGAGAAACACAGCCAGAGAGGGAACACAAGCAGGGGGAGTGAGAAAGGGAGAAGCAGGCTTCCTGCCGAGCAGGGAGCCCGATGTGGGACTCGATCCGGGTCTCCGGGATCATGACCTGAGAAGGTAGTCGCTTAACCAACTGAGCCACCCAGGCGCCCCAGGGGCTGCTCACTTTTATTAAGGGGTGCAGTCTTCCAGTGTTGGCTAAATTTAAAAAAGTAATAAACTGTGCTTGTGTTTACTCTCTGATTTCTAAGTAAAATTGCTGTATTTTCAACATAACTTTGATGACTAAAAGTCCCTTAATCCTAGGGTTAAGAGAATAAATTTTACTATAGCTGATCAAGGCACCTAAAGTCAGTCCTAGCACAGGCAAAGAGCATCTGATGGAATGCCTATTATGAAAAAGCTCTTTGAGGTATTGCGTTTCCTTCCCTGGCCAACCCCAATCTCCCTGACACAATCTCACTTCACAGACAGGAAAGCTGACGTGCAGAGTGATTATATAACTTGTGAAAATTATATGGGCAATAAGAGGCAATGCCAGGAATAGAATTCAGGACAGCTTTCTCTGGTCCTGTCAGAGCTGTTTTCACTAGTTCTTATATTTCTGAAACTCGACCTCCACAAAAATCTATGACACAGAGCAGGTAAGACTGAAGGATGTTGTATTAAGGCAAGTTAAAGAGGATTACTTCAGAACTGTTTAAAAATCTAGAATATGTAAATGTATGCTGGCATGCTCTAAAAGAAGCAACCAGGATTTTCAAATGTATTTGGTAAAGAATTTTTTTAACGAACACTTATTAATGGAGCAACATGGAAAACAGTTTGGAGAACTTAAATCTGCCTTTACTTTCAACTTATTTTGACTTCATTAAAACACAGTTATAAGAAGCCCAGGATGCACAGTTTGCATATTATAGAGAATCTCTGAATTGATTTTAGTTAATCTACCAAATAATGTAAGTTGTAAGGCAATTATTGATTTGTAGTTAGTGGTAGGTCAGGTCCTCTGAGTTTATTACCCAAATGTGATATTTTGATCACTTAGGAACAGTGGTCATTGCATGTACATTTTTATAGATACAAAAATAAACTGTATGTGTTTAATTATAAAATCAAGCAAGTTAGTGGCATGTTTTTTAATAGAGTGAAAGGAACTTTTAAAGACATCCACATTCCTAGAATTAATCATATTTTATTCCTATTTCATGATGAAGGCATTTGAAATCTACATTTCTGGCAAATATGTTTAAAGTTTAATTCTTCCTTTGACAACACGAATATTTGATTTCAATTGCTTTAAAACAAACTCAAAAAATCAATATCAAAAAGGACAAAGTAGTTTTGAGACTGTGATAAAAATAGGTACTAAAATGCTACTGGTTATACAGGATCTGTTGTGAATAGGTCAGCTCAAGGTCCCAGGTAAACATCTTGTTTGTGTCCTGAAGCCTTGTTTCCTGTATGCCTTATACTCTCAGTAGGGTCCTCCTAGTCGGGTCTAAACATGGGGCCACTGCACCCTATCGATCTTCTTTAAATCTCCAGAATAATAAATTTCAAGGCAACACAGCAGAAGCCGACTAAAGCCCTTTAATTACATCACTGCTGAAAGGAAATCATTGATCAATGGCATTATGGGAAAATAAACTGCCCCCCAAACCAGATCAAAGTCAATAAAATAGCTGACTAGCTGCCCCATTTGGGACTTCTGCTAGATTAGTGCTCATGGACAAGCAAAAGAGATGATTCTAATGCATGCTGCTTACTGTCTTTTTGAAGCTCTCCCTGGCAGGTGTCATGCTCTGAGCATGGTTTTTGATTACTCTAATTAAATATAATATTATCAACAGATCTTCATATTGATCCTTAAAATCCCCCCTTCTAAATGAAAAATTAAAAGCCTAGAGAGAGGGCCTCATAGGGTACCAGGTTATTTTAATGATTTTACTCCTTTATCAATTTTCTTCATGTTGTATTTTTCTAATGTTTATCAATATCAAGGTACAAATTAGCTTAGAAATTTTAAATAATACGCAAAATGAATAATTTCATAACTTGCTCTTCCTGAGATTAGACAAATTTGGTTTACATGAAGTTACATTCCTTGGCTAAAGTCTAAATAAATCATTTTTCCTATTAAGTGTTGCTGACTGTGTTGCTTACTATTCTTCACTGATGGTGTTATTTAAATACATTGTCCAACACATGTAATGCAATATGGCAAAGATTTCTTTTCTGTCAGGTAATTTTACAGTTCAGAAAACTGTAAAAACATTTTAAGAAAATTATTTTATAATAGCTTATGAACATGTTTATAGTTTTCAAATAGGCAAGGTAATTTAAATGTTTAATGTCCTATTAATTCCACATATGAACATTTCAAGATTTTTTTTCTACTTGATTAAGAATAATAATCTGCAAACAAATTTAAAAGCCTCAAATGTCTTTTCAAAAACGAGAACGTATAAATTTAGAACATTTAAATATTTATAAACTTATTAGCACTTTAGTATTGTATAATAATAAAATGTAATGTCATCTTTAAAGTAAATTTGAGAATTTTGAGAATAACAAATTTAAGAACGTACAAAGGGAAACCTGAAATATCAGATGCAATGACTCATTTATGGGGTATTACTTTAGCAACTCAACCCAGGAAAAGCTAACAGCCCTGCCTTCTTCCCATTCTACATTTCTTCTTATTCATTCCCTATTCCCTCAGGTGGTTCTCATTGCTAATGCCCAAATGGCATCAACCTGTTGTTTAGCACATCCATGAAAAGGCAAGCCTGCTGGCTAATTTACCAAGGGATTAAAGCCCTGAAACCACTTCAATCTGCTACTTTGTTTCCATGTAAAAGCCTTACCCATGACACCAGTTCCCCATGTTAAAACTGAAAATCTCTTTAAAAGAAAGAAAAATTCAACGTGAGAACTGTTTAAGAGAGAAACTGTATGCCAAAAATAATATTCTGCACCTGTGAACAGTGCTAGGAAATTGCATTCTGTTGGTCAAGTCCTGTGTTATATATTAAAAAGAATTTCAGGTATTAAATGTTTACCATTTCATAAAATTAACAGAATTAACGCAGGCACCAATGGTAGTCTGAGGGAGTGCTGGGGAACAGGAGGATTAATGTAAAACTGGATATAGAGTATACTTCATCACTGTAGCATACAATTTAATTAAAATTTATATTTGTGTGTATTTTGTTGGATGTAAAACATTATGGTAACTGCATTAATTCACACTGGAAAATAAAAAACATAGCAACTTCTCGAGGTTTGATTAAATAATAATGAAGACCTAAAGATTTTACTCTCACAAAAATTGATAGCCACACATACCAATTAATTTTTCTACATGAAAAATACCTGCTACCTCTATTTTTAAAATCAGAACGAGCTTTAAGTTGATACATTTTATGCAAAACACATTCAGTTTTTCCTATTCAGTTAAAATTTATTTATAGCTCAGTAAAAATTAATCTCTTCCATTAATAACTTTTTTAGTTCATAAAAACCATTAAAATTGTTAGCACAAAATCTGTGCCTAGAGGCCATTAAAACACTGAGAATAAAAAACACGTATATTTTTAAGGGGTGTTCATTACCTAACTTGAAAGAAAGCAAAATGAACTGAAAATATGTAGGGAACCTATACTTAGGTCTTACTGAAGAATAGATGACTAAAATGAAAGCACATATTCATTACATCCTTGCTATAGTTCAGTAAATCTGCTTCACCAATAACTTCAGGACTATCAGAATTAAAGTAGAACTGTTTATTAGAGAGGATAAATTTCCATTTTAAAATAATCAGTTTTCTCTAAAATTTTTTTTCCCAGGCCAATCAAAAACAGATTTCAGTACATTGACTAGACAAGCCATTATTTCACAATATTTCACTGATGTTTATTATAACCCTGAGAAGGGGGGAGGGAGAATAAAAGCACAATGACAAAACAGTTGACCCACTAAAAGCTAAAATTATCAAGAAGTTCATAGCTTTTAGTAATGAACTGGAATAGATCATTCAAAGAGGAAGACAAATATCATTGTTTCTCTCTTCATTTCTTTACTATTATGACTAGTGTCCTCTGAACCTACTGGTGCCAACAGCGCAGATTTGCTGGAATGAAAAACAATGCCAGCAATGGATGTGTCAGTGCCAAAGGCTTAAGAGAAAATGAATGTGCTCTAAGTTAGGATCTGTATGATATTCAAATTCAAAGTACTTCACATAAGGATAGGACACTCAAGGTCCCATTTCAATCACAATTTTATTATAGTGACAAATATGAAATTCCCACTGCCAATAAAAATACTGAATTTGATGTACTTCTGTGCAAAATTCATGGCCTTGGAAGATATTCTGCAAGCTGTCACCCCCAAGGACCATAACGGATTTGTCTTTAAAGAAAAATGTTTTGAGTATGAGTTACCAAATATATTTTACCTAAGTTTTCACATTTTAAATCAAGAGCTGTAAATTATTTTTCTTAGTTCACATTTACTGACAAAATTGACATTATGTGGAATTTTGAGATGTCCCTTAATCAAGAGTTATAATAATGAAATATGTTTTAAGTATTTCTTTTCTACCAGAACAATTGCGAATGTTTTTTCATGGAATGGTATGTTGAATTTTATAAGGTCAAGTTAAAATCATTAAGAAAATTCTAATTAAATTGCTTATAAAATATAAACACATGTTAGTAATCAATAATATTAAAAGTAATAATTTTAACCTTAGCTTTTAAACAACAGAGAAAATAGTTTAGTGATTTTCATTATTTTAAATAAGTCGAGCAAAAATATCAACTAGAAAAAGAGGGTGGTTTTTCCAAATATATATCTCTGTTGGGGTGTACTTCCTAAAATTAAATCCTTGAGGCATAAAACTACCAAATTTTCCTTCTGACTAATTTGATGTAGATAGATATATTACTGTTTACCTCCTTATCTTCATAGAAGCACTCACTTTTTTCTTAAAAAAGAAATACAGAATAAGCTATACAATGGAGAATAATTTCTACCATCCCCCATAACTCACCAAAACCAGACTGCTCTGTGTCTCTAAAAAAAGGAAGGAAGACATTGGATGCAAAGCTTCAACAAACTATTATTACACGCTTTTCGAGTCCATTAAAAGAAAGTAATTTAATCAGTTTATAGTTTCTCAGGAAAATCTCATTCAGAGAAATTTTATTGCCAGCTATCTAAATAGTAAATACCTATTATCCTCTCAAAATGAGTTTTTGCTTGCCAAGGGCAAACCCATTGCTGTTATTGTAGAGCTCTGTCAGAGAAACAAGAAGTTAAAAAGGTTATAAAGATACCATTAACGTCATGGGACTGTCTTGTCAAGACTCAAAAATACTTAGTAATTGAGGGTTTTATTCAAAGTGTATTAGCACCCACATAAACAGCACAGTTAATATGATGCTTTAGGCTTTATTTTGTTACAGCCCAGCAAAATCACCTACAAACGGCTGAATACTGTAAATGTATCTGCTGGAGAGCACAACTCATTTTATCATCTGGTTCTAGCGTGAGTCTTTGAAGAAAATGTCAATAACGTACACACAGCTTAAAGGCAAATCTAGATTCAACCAATGAGAACAACAGAAAAAAAGCATAAATGATAACTAATTGATCCTAACAGCATGTGCCTCTGATAGAAGTATGAGGGTAAGCAAAGGGCAAACGCTCTTTATTTAATTTATAATCTAATTTAAGAAGAAACTGCTACAATGTAGCTTACTTTAATGTCCATTAATATATAAAACTATGATGAATGATTACAATGAAACAGTAGACAATAAAAATAATTCTATTTTTATTATTTTACCTGTTAATCCATTGATGACTTCCAGAAATAAAATGATCTTCTATCTCAATTTACTGATTTTATTGTATTTTATTTTTTTTAAGATTTTATTTATTTGATAGAGAGATCACAAGTAGGCAGAGAGGTAGGCAGAGAGAGAGGAGGAAGTAGGCTCCCTGCTGAGCAGAGAGCCCCATGCGGAGCAGGGAGCCCAATGCGGGCCTCGATCCCAGGACCTTGAGATCATGACCTGAGCCGAAGGCAGAGGCTTTAACCCACTGGGCCACCCAGGTGCCCATCAATTTACTGATTTTAAAGCTATCTATTTACAGAGAAACTATTTTACTACAATTTTTTACATTTAATAAATACATAATACAACGTCCTTGAACTTACTCACCTGTCAGCTCTAACAATTACAAAAACAGTAAACATTTAAAGAAAATCTTTATAAAGATTTACCTGCCTTCAATTTTTGAATTACTGATTATACTACGCCAATATTTCTCTTCAGATCATTGGCAGTATAAATATGGATATACAAAGTTTATTAAAAAGTAGCCTGATGAGGGACTGATGTTTTGATAAACATCAATACTTACTTTTAATAAATCAAATATAAGCAGAGTAGAGAGCAAGAAAAAGGTCTCAATAAGGTATTTTCAGACTGGGCAAGAAATTGGATGGTCAAACTTCAAGAGCAGCATATGCCAAGTGAATGAAGGAAGCCTGGAAATAATTAAAATGTAGCTACACTTACTCAAGGTACAGTCAGCTAACCCAAACAAGACTGCTGGGGAATGAATTCCTTTCAGCCTTCAGAGCCCAGCTCTGTACCACTCCCTCCATTCACTTTTTCTAGACTATTCTCACTATTCTTTTTCCTCTACACCTTGTATAAAATTCTACTATACTTAACACAGTGAGTGCCTTCAAACAGGGAGTGTGTTCATTTCTGTATACTTAGTACCTGTCATGTTATCTACACATATAGTAACCGTTCAAAAAATGCTCATTAAGCCGGCAAATTAGGTCATGATCTTATTTGGACTCCAAATCATGGTGATTTGTTTCTGTGAACTGGCCAAAGACCTTGTCATATAGTTTTCAGTGGTTCTCCATACTTCTATTTATAATAGACAATTATTAAGCACAAACATCTTACATATCAAATATATTACTTCACTTGAAGGAAATCTAAAGTAATTAAGAAATGATGTTTCTGGATACACTTAGTTAAGTTTATTAAATGCCTTATTTGCTAACAGGGAAAGCAGTTAAAGATACTCACCTTAAAGTTGCTACATAAATGATCAATCCTTAGAAGTTTAGAAAGTAAAAGAATACTCAGGACATGCAATTTCTTAGTCACTTCTATAGTTCTCAGGCAATCTAATTTTTATCCAGATTGTTCTCTCTCCTAGTTCCAAACCATAAGTAAATAAATAAGTGAATAAAAACAAAACAAAACAAAACAAAACAAAACAAAACAAAAAACAAAGAAATGGTGAGGGAAGCTATTGTATGGTTCCAGCCTGGAAAAACAGATTTCACTACTGGTAGGACTGAGGAAATGTGTGGGTACGAAAGGCAAAAAGTTCTCTATCTCATGATATTCTCTTTCTCTGAAAATCCAACCAGAAAGAGACTATGAAACATCTTTACCAATTATGACTCCATAGGACACCTTTACAAATTCCAGTATTTGCTGGCAACCTGATAAAAATATCTGAGATTCCATCATTTGGAATAAGATGAGTAAATTAATTGTGGATACCCTTTAATAATATTTTCTCTGTTCCTCACTATTCTATTTTTAAAGGAAGACTGCATGACTACCCAATTTTTTAAATTCCAAAAATAGTACTTGCTTAATGGAGGAAAATAACCAAATATATAGAAGCATCTGAACTAAAATCTGAATGTCTACACCCTTATTTCCATTTTGCAATATTCATAATTGCTCCATGATTTTGCATGAGAGGAGGTCGTGCTCACTGTGGGGAAGAACAGACCCTAGAGCTAGACGTTTATTGGAATTTACTACAATGAAAACATTCTATATTTGTGCTGCCCAAATAAGGTACACAATGGTTAACTCTAATAAGGAAGTATCTGTTCAACATATACAGAAAAGGACCTGGCTGGACCAAAATTATCTTCTTAACTATAGCAGCAAAAGGTTTTCCCTTGTTAATTAGTAAGGAAAAGCAGCAATTAGTATCAGAATGCATTACATGCAAATTTGTAGACTATTGTATACAACTATGAAAAGTACATTATAATTAGTTTTATTCTAGAGGGCGAATTCAGTCATTCCCTACAGAGCTTTTTGCCATCTTCATGGCAAAAGAACCCTTTCACAGTACAGTTTGCTTCAGTTAACAGAATTAATAGATACTATATTACTATTAGTGTCAAGTCTCCCTAGATGGGCAAAATAGGAAAGCAGCAACTTTTTAAGAATTCTGGCTTAATAAGGCTTATTTCTCTCTAGGTGTGCTTTATGTTATAAATGATCCCTACTTTACATTTATCTATAATTCAATGCATTTGCCCCCACTGACTTGTGAAAAATACCTAAAACTAGATATTTTCGAAATGTCAGAGCTTCATTTGACTCTTATTTCACCCACAAAATACTTTTTTTTACTAAGTCAAAGAACCACTCTATTATTTTACATGTCAGTTCCATTCCCTGAGACCCGCTACCCTCCCCACCCCTGAAATCCAACTTTTAAGTTTTGTCTGTAAAGAATAAATTCCCACAGATCCCAGAGTCAGAATCTGAAAAGGAAATACTCATTTCCAACTAGCAACTAAGTAGCTAAGATATAGATAGGTAGAGAGATAATAGAGATAGATAGATAGATGATAGATAGATAGACAGATTGATAGATATAGAGAGATAGATCATAGATTGATATAGATAGATGATAGATAGCAGCCAAGTACTTTTAGAGAAAGGGTCTTAATTCTAGCTCTTCATGTTTTTACTTTTAGTACAAATCTGAGTGTAGGAAGCCTAAGAGATCTTTTCTTTCTCCTGGCAATTTTAAAAAAAGATCTTATTTATTTATTTGACAGAGAAGAAGACAGCGAGCAAAAGCAGGAGGAGCAGCAGGCAGAGGGAGGAGGAGAAGCAGGCTCCCCGCTAAGTGGAGACCGTGGGATCAAGACCTGAGCCAAAGGCAGATGCTTAACTGACTGAGCCACCTAGGTGGCCCTTTCTCCTGGCAATTTGTAGGTATTTTCAGCATGGATACTTTCAACTCCTCATATGAAGAATGTTCCCCTGCTACAAACTTTGAGGTGAGAAAAGATCCAATGCTAGAAGGTGATAAGAAATGTTCTTCTACTATATCATTTTTATAAATACCTATTATGACTCATTACACTGTCAAACTACCAAAAAGATAGGTGGACCCGAGATAAAGGGAATAATTGCTTATGAAGTACAAAGGAAAAACAAGAAAAAACTGTGGAAGATATAGCCCTTCTTGGGCCAGGCCAGGGAGGGGAAATAAATAACAGTTCTAAAAAATAAATCCAGCACTGATATTGTCATAGAGAATACTCTGTGATATAAACTCATTACTAAGGCTCTATTTTGTGCCTTATGTAATAATGACAACCCTTTACATTTAACTTTCATGTAGCTATATATTTTTTTTATTTTTTAATTTTTTAAAAAGATTTTATTTATTTGACAGAGAGAAACAAAGCGAGAGAGGGAACACAAGGAGGGGGAGTGAGAGAGGAGAAGCAGGCTTCCCGCCGAGCAGGAAGCCCGATGTGGGGACTCGATCCCAGGTCTCTGCGATCATGACCTGAGCCGAAGGCAGTCGCTTAACCAACTGAGCCACCCAGGCGTCCCTCATGTAGCTATATAGAGGAGGTATGCAATTATAATTTGCACCTTAAAGAAAGATTACACAAAAAATATATAACGGTAACCAATTGGGAATTATTGTAATATACTTAATATTTCATACAAAACAAAAAAGTGGGTCATTTACATTAAGTATTCTTGAGTATTCACTGGCTGCATTTATTCTTTCAGATAATATCACCATGTGGGTACCAAAATTACAATGCACACAAATCCACTCATCAAATAAGTTTCTCTTGTATACAGGATAAACAATTTAATAAATTAAAATTGGAAAAAACCATGTTCTTTGATGAATCACTTTCATGAATACTATTCATGCCGGACTTTTAATCGACCTCTTTACTTTTCAGTGCCCTTATCTGCTTTCTGGGGACATAATACTGTTCTATTTATTTCATAAAATTGTTGTAAAACAGGAGAAATTATATGTAAAGTGGTTAGTACAATACCTAATAAATTATAAATACCCAGGAAGGTAGCTACTACAGAAAGCAATACATACTTGTTAATACTATCATTACACTTAGGTTACTTATTTTCAATTTGACTTTGTTGGGGTTTGTTGTTTTAAGAACTTTTCTACTGTTACATCAAGTGTTACATGTAAACTGCCACAACATGGATATACGTTCTTCACGCCAACTTGCTTGATTGTTCATTTTTCCCATTTGGACCAGGCTCAGGCCAGGTATAGGACTTTTGGTGTAGTATTTTCCTTTTGGCTTTGGGCCCTGAGGCACTTAATTTGACCTAACACTCCCAACTGTCACCTCTTGGAAGGGGTTAAAAGATGGGGAAATCGGGGTGCCTGGGTGGCTCAGACGGTTAAGCTTCTGCCTTCGGCTCAGGCCATGATCTCAGGGTCCTGGGATTAAGTTTGACATCAGCTCTCTGCTCAGCAGGGAGCCTGCTTCCCCCTCTTTCTCTGCCTGCCTGTCTGCCTATTTGTGATCTCTGTCAAATAAATAAATAAAATCTTTAAATTAAAAAAAAAAAAAGATGGGGAAATCTTTCTGTTTCTGGCCATATGCCCTGAGATTACCATCTCATAGTCATTCCCCCAAGTTAAGGCACAGGAGGATTGCTACTCAAATCTGTTATTTGAATAAAGTTTGACCAAGCATATTTATCAGATCAGACTAAGATACCCAGATGGAAACGAAGTTCTAGAACAGTGATTTCTCAATGGGCACAGTAACTCCCTAAGGCACTCTGGAAATCTGTGATGTTTTACTTGGAGTGACTAGAAGGGGCATATGGCATTAAGTAGGCACAGGTCAAGGATTCAAGAGTTCCTGCCCTGCTCCAGAAACAATTATCCTATGTTCCACATGACTTCTGAATGCCTATCAGACACACATGTAGATGAAAATTCTTTTTATAATTATTTGAGTTTGGAATCTAATCATATGCAAGCACAAAGTAATTTTTTGACATGGCTGAACTTGCTGAATTTTCCGTGATGTAACTATACTGGGCAGACTGAAAGAACATTATACTTTTCCTAATTCAAAGCTTGACCAAACACCACTGTTCATCATTTCATACTACTTACCAAGGGCACTGCATCTGAATTGCCCTGATATAATATACTTGTATTAATCTGCATCTCCAGCTATGTCATTTATGTGTGTGCATAAAATATATGCTGATGTGTACATGTACAATCTTACTTTAAAAATGTCAAATGTCAAGAAAAAGTTGACAGTATCTAGTTGAATATCGAAAGTGAGTTTTCTAGCTTTGTCCACAATTGACTATAATACTAACGTACCTATTATGCCCAATTTTTTAATGAAGATATCAGACTGTTAAACAGGTGAACACTTTGCAAAGAAATAGTAATG